>JAFIRS010003167.1:0-152205 GCA_018342105.1 Gonioctena quinquepunctata | reverse complement strand
GGCTTTGTTCTGAAATATTTTATTGATACCCACAAACCAACAGCTAACAACAAATTTTATCTACTCAGATGTAAGTGCAAATTAGAAACTAAACTGAAATATATTCAACGATAATTGTATTGAATAACAACCACATTTTAGAGATAAAAAATAAATAATATAACTGTATACAGTTCATATACTTAATACACTTTGGGGACGCCTTCCACTGTATAAGCTGTATAAGTTGTATAAAGTGTATATATTATACGAGTCCCGAAACCGTAGGATTGATAAAATATATATATTATATTATATATTTGGGGACGCCTTCCACTGTATAAGCTGTATAAGTTGTATAAAGTGTATATATTATACGAGTCCCGAAACCGTAGGCTTGATATATATATATAAGGGGATATTTTCGTGACTGTTCGATAATTTATGTAGAAATTAGTGGGAAGCAGTCAATGGTAGACCAATTAATACGATTTCTTCGTTTTTATGTCGAGCTTTCGAAAATTTTTTTATTTTCTTCTTCAAGACTTAACTAAAAGTTAATCATGATTATATGCTGGTATTACATAATTAAAGGATACTTACTAACATGAAATTCAGAAAAATAATACACAAAAGAAACATCGGTGTTACAATTAAAATGACAAGATGACAGTCACATGACAGATACCAGTTACATACCTAAATAATCGAAATTCTAGATGAAAGAGATACAGAGTGAGAATATAAAATGTAAAAGTATATATAAATATAAAAAATAATAATAATCATTTCAAAGAGGATTAGGTGTGATATTGTCTTTATGTTTTTTAAAAGATATGTATATATTGTACTGAGGTCATCAATATCTGTTCTTCTATTCATTGTTGTTTATATGAACCATTTCAAGAAAGAGACGCTTATTGAGATTTTGTTCATTATCGAGAATTTTGGCATTATTATAGTCAATCACATGATCTTTATCTATTACATGTTCAGCAAGGCAACAAGATCTCACATTTCTTCTATTGTCCATTTTATGAGAGGTTATTCTATCTTTGAGCATTCTACTTGTCTGACCAATGTATACTTCATCACAGCTGCTGCAAGGAATTTCATAAATTATATTGGATTTATTTTTGATTGGTATAGGAGTTTTTAATTTTGAATGTATTTGTATATAGTTTTCAAACTGGTTTTAGTATTTTAACATTGTTTATTTTTGAACAATTGTATGAGTTTTGGTGTCAAATTATCTATATGTGGTAAAGATCTATAAATTGCAATTTGATCCGTTCTTGGTGATTGGTTTGATTCAAAATAGAAGTAGAGGAGCTAAATAGAATTTTATTAACTAATGATTTCGATATGAATTTTCTAAAAAATGTTTTGAAGTTCTTTCAGACACTCATCTCTCAAGGATGGATGAGTGACCTTAACAACTCTATTTTTAAGGTTATTAATTAAATTGAGTTTGATTTTCATGGGATGGTGTGAGTGAAAATTTATGAAACGATTACTATTTATTGGTTTTCTGTACCATCTAGTGATGATTTTGTTGTTGATGGTTCTGATAAGTTTCAAATCAAGGAATGGAACTGAATTATCGGTTTCTTTTTCGACAGTGAACTGAATATTGGGATCAAAACTGTAAAAATATTGAGAGTTTCATCAATACAGTTTTCTGGTACAGAAAGGATGAGGTCATCTACATATCTCCTAAGGAAAGGAATGTCGAAAGTGATTTTATTTGTGCAATATTCTAGGAGTTCATCTAAAACGTAACTTGATATTATTGGAGAGATGTTAGATCCCATGGGAGTACCAAAAATTTGTTTGTAGAACGGATCAAATTGCAATTTATAGATCTTTACCACATATAGATAATTTGACACCAAAACTCATACAATTGTTCAAAAATGAAGACAATGTTAAAATAGCTAAAACCAGTTTGAAAACTATATCACAAATACATTCAAAATTAAAAACTCCTATACCAATCAAAATAAATCCAATATTGGTCGAAAGTAGAATGCTCAAAGATAGAATAACCTCTCATAAAAGTGACTGTAGAAGAAATGTAGATCTTGTTGCCTTGCTGAACATGTAAATAGATAAAGATCATGTGATTGACTATTAATGCCAAAATTCTCGATAATGAACAAAATCTCAATAAGCGTCTTTTTTGAAATGGTTCATATAAACAACAATGAAAAAACAATGAATAGAAGAACAGATATTGATGACCCAGTACAATATATATACATATCTTTTAAAAAAACATAAAGACAATATCACACCTAATCCTCTTTGAAATGATTATTATTTTTTTTTTATATTTATATATACTTTTACATTTTATATTCTCCTCTTGTATCTCTTTCATCTAGAATTCGATTATTTAGGTTAGTAACTGAGTATCTATCGTGACTGTCATCTTGTCATTTTAAATTGTAACACCGATGTTTTTTTGTGTATTATTTTTTCTGAATTTCATGTTAGTAAGTATCCTTTTAATTATGTAATACCAGCATATAATCATGTATTAACTTTTAGTTAAGTCTTGAAGAAGAAAATAAAAAAATTTTCGAAAGCTCGACATAAAAACGAAGAAATCGTATTAATTGGTCTACCATTGACTGCTTCCCACTAATTTCTACATATAATATATATATATATATATATATATATATATATAAACAAACAGTAGCACCTCTGGTGTGAAGGGTACTTCACAACACACTGTTGACAACTTTTATCCTGGTACAAGTAGAGGCAAGACTAGTATGGAACACCTTTGTTTTTTTTTCGTGCAAATTTTAACTTTAAAACTTCAAATATATTACCATCGATCGTTTGAGAATGACGTTTAATATGTTTTTATCAATAAATATACACACACTCTCATATATTATTAATTATTATAAAAAAATTACACTGAAAAAAAAAGTTTCAAAAACTGCCTTGTAGCACCGGACAGTAAAAAAACATTGTGAAAAACTAAAACGGTAGTACCTATCTCTTTATTTTTATTTTTTCAAATAAAAATATATTCTCTACAATTAAAATTAATGTATCTATATAAAATTAACTTGCACAAACATCACCCTTGAAAATGTCTATATTTTCTTGAGAAAAAAAAAAACATTGTGAAAAACTATGACTGTTGTACCTTTCTGTTTTTTTTTTCTGAGATATGCATGAAACATGAGCTCATCCTTTGTATACTGTGCATTGCAACAATCTTCGTCAAATGACTCGTCACAAATAATGTAATTTTAGTTCGGGGTACTACGTCCAGGTTTTATGTTTCTTTTGGTGTTTTTTTTTGTTCCCATGTCACTTTCAAAGTTTGAGCTTTTCTCACTAGGGATGTTTCTGGAGTTTTTCTCTTGTCTATTTCTGCAGTGGGTCCAAAATGGGTCACTGAAGGTAGTCTAAATCGCTGAATATATTTTTTTCTGAGGGAAAACGACCTGTACAACGGAATGCGGATTGAGCGTAGGTCCATTCTACAAATAGATGTAAATGCAGTAGTTACTAAACCGGCGATATCTCTTATTGTAATTTCTAACGAACGGTATCTGGCCGTCATGCTCTCAGCTTCTTTATAGCAGCTTCAATGGCTTCATTACAGCACGGTCCAAGGGCTTGAAGTTTATGGGTAGTATGCGGTAGAATGCTGATCATGTGAATATTAGGCTCTTTCGCATACAAAATTACTTGCAGATTTTTGTGGCTACTGTGTCCGTCTAAAATTAATAGGGTTCGATCTTCCTTAGTTGGATTAATTTGTGCATTAAACATTTTAAGCCAAATCAAAAGGACTTGGAATTAATCCACCCACTTTCCTCAGCAACATAGCAATTTCCATCGGTCCATTAATAGTTAGTAAAATTGTAATGTTTTTTTCCCCTTGTCCCCAGAGGTAATTTCAATTGATTTGCTTTTTTTCCTTTTAGTGACAAAACCTCATTCGCATTATCGTGAACCACTAAGATGCCCGTTGCGTTGCAGTTGAATATATTTGAAGGAGAAGAAACATTATTTTGTGAGTAGAGATTCGAAAAAACAAATCCACTTGCTCCTTGTTGAACCCAATAGCTCGTTGGATAGTGTATTGTGGGACATAAGGAAAACTCTGAATGACGGGCTATAAACTCATAGTAGAATCGCTTCCAGCAAATTTTTTGTTTCCATTAAATCGTTGGGTATTTTTAGATGTTATGAAAATGGTAAAACAAATCCAGAGTCATTGTCATCATCTTGCTGTCCATATCTCTTAAATGCAGTACAATTCTGATTCAAGTCCTTTAGGAAAACGTTTGTTTAAGCCGTCCGTTTGTTAGTCATAACAACTGTTAGTATTCCACAGCATTATGACTTTTTCGGCCAATGTACTTTTGGCATAGAGAAGTGATATGCAGCTTTGTAATGACATTGTTTTCTATCACGCCTAAGATGGCTTTGTTTTCATTTGCCTTCTGTCCATTTTCCTTTTTTTAACTGGACATCTTGAATTTTAGCTGAAACAAAAAAATTACGTTTAGAAAAATTGAACAGAGCGGGAACTATTACTAAATTAGTAAAAAAATATTATTTCAAATTTATATAAGTGTGCGGTACTGGGCACCTATGTAGTGTTCAATAAAACGCAACTTTTATTTTATTTAGAAAAATGTTTTGTAACCAACTACGAAATCAGTCCTAAACGTCACTACACTCAAAACGTCTTCTTCCGACAATAACTTCATAAAAACTGAATCTAGAGCCAAATCCTCTCAAGGCGTCATCAAACTTATATTGGAAATCCTAAGTAAAAAATATTCTTCCTTTGATTACGTTTCAGGAATCACATCTGTCCCTTTTCTCAAATTATTGTTATTTCAATATATCGGGGCAAATTTAGTAATTTACCCTTCTAAAAACAGATAATTATTATTTTTTACTTCCAGGGGGAGAGAAAATCCGAAATATGGAAAACAATATTAACTTGCTTCTTTGTCTGTCTTTTGTCAGGAATAATCAAAATAGCAGGGAGAAATTGACTTCAAACTAACGTCCCAATAAGCTAGAGAGTTGAAACTATCTCGGAACTGGATAACGAACAGACATACAAGGTGAAGAGAAACTGAGATAAACCTGAAATTTGCCACATGTCTCTGTCATGAACTCATCGATTGCAAAATTTCACACACAAGTCTAAATAAACAATGTTTTTTAATATACCTCGCTTTTAAAAACGGACTAAGTAAAACATGATTTCTTCTAGCCTAATCCCGATTCCTAACCACATCAGATTGTCCTGAAAATATGTGATTGTGAATGTTTATTAGTTATGAAAAAACTTGTAGGATTTACAACGAAAAACGTGGGAAGCATAGAATAAGCAATATATAATAGTAATGTGTAGGGAATAAAACTCACACATCAGTTCATATCATTTTGCAGTGCAATAAAATTGTTAGTGAATTAAGTGAACTATTCATGCATTAATTATTTATTACATGACGCCACGTTTTTCGTTTAAACACATTATGCCCCGGTATGAGCGAGAAAAAATTGTACTGTTGGGACTGGAGTTTTTTCCTTGAAAGCACTGATTTTGTCAATAGCATTTGAGCAAAAAAACAATTTGGAATAGAGAACAGTTTTTCTTGTTTATCTAAAACTCGCAATGCTTCAAAAATATTTAGTTGTCACGATGATTGTATTATTCAATAAATCATTGTAATTTCTGATAAATAATGATTGAATAATGCAATTCAACACAAAAATTGATGTATAACTTTTTTTGTATATTGAAGTTTTCGCAAACCTGCAAACGGCGATGTACTCTTGGGATCGGACGTTTTTATTTGCCATAACGTTTGAAGTGTGTAGTCACATAGCACCCACCCAGTCCGAAACTAAATGTTGCTGTGTCATTATCCTGATACCTGGCAGTCCCAAGTTTACGTTGAAGTGAGGCATCAGTTAAATGCCATGCGGGACTTAACGTGTTGAATCTTAACACGTTGACTGCCATGTGCATATAAAAGTATACACGCAAGTTTGGTCCTGTACGCCGCGTGTATAATTTCGTATACACGAACAATTACTTGGTTCTGGCCGTGTGTATGCTACTAGGGCACGCTTAGGATAGGTTTCTTATGGCGGAATGGTTGGCGTGGCGTGAAGTTACACTTCTAGCAACTTGGCAAAAAAAAATCGGAAATATATTGGTAATACAAGGTTTTTATGTAAAAAAGTTAATTATTATAAAAATACAAACGTTGTAATATCAAGAACAAAAATTTAAAAGCTTATGGTATAGTAATATACAAAACAAATACAAAATATAAATATAAAATGTATTCTATTTCTTGAATGTAATATTATGCGTAGAAAAAAAAAACATTCTAAGCTTAGCAATGGCGCATCTGTGCATGCTTGACATCGCGAATAAACATGTATCACTTGAATCACACGGATGTGGAAAGGTAAAATAACAAAAAATGTAATTTTACATTATAATAGTACTAAATACATCATTCTTTGAAAATTGATTTTAAAATTGGTGTGCCTGAGGGACCTTTTCCAAAAATACCCGCGGCATTCAACGTTAAAGTGTTTTCTACCCATTAAAAATTCACACTCACAAATTTTCAGCACAATCTGTAAGGGATTATAATCTGTATGGGGCTAGGAGAAATGGTTTAAAATGTGGTATATTAATTTTTTTATTTAAATAATTATGTAGATGAATACTCGTGACTGGTTTTTCTAGATGTAATAGTAATAATAACCTTCCAGAATCTGAAAAAATTCAAATTAATCAAAGAAAATCTACTCAATTGTTGAAATGCTGACTTTTAATTTTTGAAGAAAATTCATTGAGTTTATACCGTTATCTGTCTGTGATCGTTTTTCGCCCTTTGGTTGGGTAATTTAGTTTTAAATGTTGAGGGAATTGAACTTGAATCATCTGTCAACTTCATGTGAATGTCGAATGCTGAAAACCAAAACAAAATGAAAATTCCAATGAAGTCAAGCGAAATGGATTATCTTGAGCTACTGGATTCCCTTGAAAATATTCTGCAAAATGAGGTAGTATCCATTGATTCCTAAAAATATATGTTTGAAAACATAAATCAAAAAATTCACATTTATTCATTTGTAGTATTTACAATTTCAGTTACTGAAGCTTAAACCCAAGTCTCTGATAGATGATCTTCTGCTGTTAGCACATTCTGTGTCAGGATGATTATGTCTATGGATTACAAATGCATCTATGCTTGCAATATTCAGAATACTGTAAAATATTACTTGTGGCCATCTTCTTGTCGCTCGTGCTACATTGTAAGAAGTAGTCCTCTTATCGACCACGTCAATCCCACTTTTTGTGCTGTAGAATTACCCAATATTCTCAAAGCAAAATCGATTATATGTGTAGTAATCTTAGCCAAGATAATTCATCATGTTGTATTATACCAGCCAATATTTCGGGTCATGAAGCAGTCTAGTGCACTATAAAGTTCATATCAAACCCTAATAACAAGAATACCTTCAAATGGGGCAGACTATTTAGTAAATCCAACTATGACAAATTTTACGAAATCTGCCTAATGAAAGAATCAGTGTGAAAGCAGCCACGAGTTCCAGCCACGAATTTGCGGTGCTGATGTGGATGTGGGTCCGTCCGCCAGTGGTCGTCTACTGATGGTCAGAATTCGTGGCCAGCCATGAAATAAATTATATCGTTTCTGTTAAGAATGCGAGAATGTTTTTTGTAATAAATGTATGCTACGAGGAATCCTTGACAAGATGTATATGTCACCCGATTTTGTCAAGCTAAAATTAACCCTCCACTACCCCTATCATGAATTTCTTTAAAATTATTCAATTTCCACAAAAAACGCTTGGATCGGGATTTTTTTTTTCATAAATATAAGCTACCAAGAATGCTTGACAAGATGTATATGTCACTCGATTTTGTCGGGCAAAAATTAACCCTCTACTACCCCTATCACGAATTTCTTTGAAATTATTCTATTTCCATGGAAAAACGCGTGGATGGGTATTTTTTTCATACGGATGGGGCTTTTTTTTCATAAATATATGCTACCAAGAATGCTTAACAAGATGTATACGTCACTCGATTTTGTCGGGCAAAAATTAACCCCCCACTACCCCTATCAAGAATTTCTTTGGAATAATTCTATTTCCATAAAAAACGCGAGGATGGGTATTTTTTTCATAAGGATAGGGATTTTTTTTCATAAATATATACTACCAAGAATGCTCAACAAGATGTATATGTCACTCGATTTTGTCGGGCAAAAATTAACCCTCCACTACCCCTATCATGAATTTCTTTGGAATAATTCTATTTCCATAAAAAACGCGTGGATCGGGATTTTTTTTCATAAATATATGCTACTAAGAATGCTTAACAAGATGTATATGTCACTTGATTTTTTCGGGCAAAAATCAACCCTCTACTACCCCTATCACGAATTTCTTTGAAATTATTCTATTTCCATAAAAGAAACGCGTGGATGGGTATTTTTTTCATAACGATGGGGACTTTTTTTCATAAATATATGCTACCAAGAATGCTTAACAAGATGAATATGTCACTCGATTTTGTCGGGCAAAAATTAACCCTCCACTACCCCTATCAAGAATTTCTTTGGAATAATTCTATTTCCATAAAAAAACGCGTGGATGGGTTTTTTTTTCATAAACGTATGCTACCAGGAATGCTTTATAAGATGTATATGTCACCCGATTTTGTCGGGCAAGAACTCACTCTCCACAACCCCTTCTATTCATTTCTTTTCCACACCACCTAGCGGTAGAGTAAATCTCTGAGAAATCTCTGGTAACTCGAACGAACCTGACGCCCTGAACACTGTATTTGGATATATTGTGATGGAAAAAATTGACAAATCCACTCCATCCGTGTCTTCTTTCTTTATCCAATCTTCGGACACTGTCGACATTGAAGGAATTTTAAAGCCCTTCTGGCAGGTTGAAGAAGTACCGTCTTTGAATTCATCATACCCTGATGATAAATTTTGTGAGGATCATTTTGAATCTACTCATTTTCGAGACGAAACAGGCCGATATACTGTATCGCTCCCCTTTCGTGAACACAACCCGATTTTCTCGGGAATACGGGACTTAGCTTTAAATCAGTTTTATTCGTTAGAACGTCGGTTAATGAAAAAACCTCAAGTACATTCGCAATATTTGGAATTCATGCACGATTATCTCGAACAAAATCACATGGCTCTAGTTCCAAATGAAGAGGTTTTTGCTGATGCTTACTACATCCCCCACCATTGTATATTAAAACCATCTAGCTTGACCACTAAATTGAGAGTGGTCTTTAACGCTTCCGCGAAATTACCAGGTCAAAAATCTCTTAATGATTGTCTTTATACAGGTCCCAAATTACAACAAGACATTGTAACAATTTTGATGAATTTTCGATGTCACGCCTTTGTTATATGTTCAGATATAAAGAGTATGTATCGAATGATTCTAATCAATCCTTCTGATAGAAAGTATCAGAAAATTTTATGGAGATTTTCTCCTGATGAACCTGTTAAAGACTATACGTTATTAACCGTTGTTTATGGAGTTTCCAGCTCGCCCTATCTAGCCCTCAAAGTTTTGTTGCAATTGGCTGAGGATGAAGGAAAAGCTTATCCATTAGCCGCTGAAAACATTCGACATTCTTCATACGTAGATGATTTTGTGGGTGGTGCTTCAACTTTTGAAGAAGCTCGTGTTTTGATAACTGAGCTCATTGCTCTAATGAAGCTGGGAGGTTTTGAACTCCGAAAATGGTCTAGCAACGAGCCTTTCCTGCTTTCTGATCTGCCTGAGTCACATTTATCAACTAATTCTTTATCTTTGATAACGATCATGAAAATACCACTCTTAAAGTGTTAGGTCCGCACTGGAATCCCAGTTTTGATTGTTTTCATTTTTCGTTCAATCCGTCTGCTGACAAATCTTGTACAAAACGATCAATGCTATCGGAACTAGCGAAAATTTATGACCCACTTGGTTTCTTAACTCCCGTAACATTTTTTACAAAATATTTAATACAACGACTATGGGTTTCTGGCATAGGATGGGATGAAAATCCTACTGCTGATATAGTTCGAGTGTGGAACCAATATAAAATAGAATTACCTGATCTGTCGAATTTGAGATTTTAACGCAAACTATTTTTACCTGATTCTGTCCGACATGAGTTGCATGGGTTTTGTGACGCAAGCGAAAAGGGTTATGCTTGTGTAATATATATGCGTTATATAGATGCGAAAAATCAAATTTCAATTCAATTCGTTTGCGGTAAATCCAAAGTAGCTCCGCTCAGAAAAATTACTATCCCTCGACTCGAGTTATGTGGTGCTGTTCTACTTGCCAAATTGTTAGCTTTTTCCTCGCAGATTTTCCGGGATAAAATTACGTTCAATCAAATTTGTGCATGGTCGGATTCACAAATTGTTCTTCAATGGATCAAAAGTCCTCCATATCGATTTAAGACCTTCGTGTCTAATCGAGTGGCTTACATTCAGAATAAAATTCGGCCCGATTCGTGGTTTTACGTTGAGTCTAAACATAATTCTGCAGATGTAGCCTCTCGAGGTATCCTTCCTTCAGACTTAATGTCACAAAGTAGTTGGTTCAGAGGATCTGATATATTATATTCTTTCGAAACCCCCTGGTTGGCAACTCAAGCGACTGCGTTCAATAATACTTTGCCTCACGAAGAATAGCGAAAATTACCTTTTTTGCAGAAATTCAGACACCCCCCTTTTTAGATGATTTACTCAATAAATTTTCCTCATTCTCAACTTTGCAACGAGTCGTTGCTTATCTATTGAGATTTCTATTCAATTGTCGCAATCCGATGAAGAAACGAACAGGACCACTCCTTACTAATGAACTTTATGTGTCCCTCTATCCAATTGTCCGGAGAACTCAACAAATTCATTTCACTGAAGAATTTCAATCCAAATTCTTCTCTAAACCCTTGAGAAAACTTAATGTTTTCATTGACTCTAATAACATACTTCGCGTTGGAGGGAGATTAGAATACTCATCATTATCTTACGACAGAAAACATCCTATGTTGTTACCCCAAAAATGTCGGCTCACGACTCTGATTATTGATTACTATCATAAAAAATATTTGCATGCCGGATTTCGTACCACTCAATTTCTCATTTCTCAGCAATTTTGGATTTTATCTCCGAAGCGTGCCATAAATTCTACTCTAAGTTAATGTTTTCGCTGTTGGAAAACAAATCCTCAATCATTTCAGCCCCCTATGGGCAATTTACCCGTAACCAGAATTTCCCAAGTGAAGCCCTTTAGTCACGTAGGAGTTGATTTTAGGGGTCCTTTCACCTTAACAATGACGCGACACCGTGGAATCAAAACATGTAAAGGATATCTGTGTTTGTTTGTTTGCTTTGTCACCAAGGCCCTTCATTTGGAGTTGGCCAGTGATTTATCATCTGAAACGTTTTTATGTGCACTACAACGACTTATCGCTCGCCGAGGTCGCGTTTCGTCCCTGTATAGGATAATGGCACCAACTTTATTGGTGCTAGTAAGGGAAATTTTCTAGGCTCATGGAAAATGCTGCCGAACACGAGGGAATTAAACATTCTCTCATTCCCCCTGCTTCACCTCATTCCGGAGGTTTGTGGTAATGCGGAATCAAATCTGTGAAATATCATATTCTTCGTGTTATTGGACAACAAGTCCTCACCTATGAAGAGTTCAACACAGTGTTAACTCTAGTAGAATCAATACTGAACTCGCGCCCTATTGGTGCTCTTAGTCATGATATTGAAGATATTAATGCGTTGACCCCAAATCACTTTCTTACGTTGAAACCTGTTTCCACACTTCCCTTACCCGATTTTACCACTATTCCTGTAAACAGATTATCCAGATTTCAAATGATTCAAAAGATCCAACAGGATATCTGGAAACGTTGGCATAGGGAATATTTACACACCCTTCAGCAGAGGGGTAAATGGCTGAAACCCCAATCCACCTCTCCTGAAGTGGGTTCCCTAGTTGTAATCAAAGATGACAATTCTCCACCCTGTAGATGGATGTTGGCTCGTGTGGTTGAACTCCATCCTGGTCGCGATAGTACGGTAAGGGTGGCTACTGTAAAAACTTCATCTGGGATATTGAAGCGCCCACTAGTTAAATTGTGTCCGCTCCCGAGTCCAGATCAGGACTCGTCATAATTTACAATTGAAATATTCAAATGTATTTGTTTTGTGTTGTCGTCCCTACAGCAATGAAGTTTGTGTTAATTTTCTCAATGAGATTTTCTTTTTTTTATATAGATATAATAGTAAAATGCATAGATGCATTTTCTTGGGGGAGAATGTTTGGGAAAGCTCGTGGAGGTTTCTAGATAAAATTCAAATCAATATTGTCAATTATACAAACCAATTGCACCGATCGACAAATCCGGTCAATGGTATCGATTTTAGGGTTTCTGCGACTCTTGTCACGACGGCGCAGAAACTAACCAGAACAGAGACAAAAATCAGTATCGTTCAATGCTCGTCAGGCTATCAATCGCCGGTTCTCAATGTTGGTCTTTGCCACCATTTTGGATAGCACGCTGTATGTACATTGTTATATAAACTTTATTTTGTGAAGTGCCCGAAAATAGTCAACAACCAGAGCAGAAGAAGGGGCGCCCCGAAGCAGCCAGCACGAATTTGATTGGTAAGTCGTGGATGCAATTGATGAGTTCCTTTCTCTTTGTTTTTATGTCTACGAAAGAGATAGTATTCAAAGTTACCGTTCATTATCCAACCACTTACGAGCTTTCGTTCGGAACACCCGGGATCCTCGGTCTACATGTCGGAAAAGTCAGCATATGTCAACAGTGACATATTTTTTCAGTGGCTTAAGGATCAGTTTGTTCCCAGAAAACCGACAGGAGCAGTTCTGTTATTGCTTGATGGTCATGCTTCACACTGTAGTAACGTTGAGATGCTAGAATACTGTGTTGACCACATCATATTGCTGAGCTTACCAAGTCATACGACACAATTTTTACAACCGTTGGATAGATGTTTTTTCAGATCGTTTGAATTAAACTACTACTCAGCTTGCAATTTATACATTAAAAATAACCCAGGGCGAAAAATCACCACATTACAATTTGGCAAGTTACTTGCTGAAGGATGGAATAAGTCTGCAACTGTTAACAATGGAACTTCGGCATTTAAGGCAACAGGAATTATGCCATTCAACCCTTCAGCTATCCCAGATGACGCTTATTTGACTGAAAACAGTGTCATACTTCAGGTCTCTGATGCAGTTGAAAATAAACAAAATACTGATGAGTTGAGTTTGAATAAAGCTTCAGCTGATGACAATCAACAACCTGGCTGCAGTTGGCAGACTGTAGGTGAAACTGTACCAGAAAAACAAATTGAACCGCCTGCAGGAACTAATGCAAATACTCCTGTCAAATGTACCCCTGGCGAAATACTGGACATAATCTCACCAGTTCCGGTTGTTTCTGCTGCCATTAATTCGGTTCGAGCCCGGAGCAAGCAGCTGGCAGAAATTCTAACCACAAAGGCAACAATTGGCGAGAAAAAGGAGAAAGCGACTAAGAAAACACAGAAAAAAAACACCAGTAAATCAGAACCAGTTATGAAGAAATCAAAAGTGACCAAAAAGAACACTAAGAAAGCTCCCAAACGTGACTCATCTTCAGACGAAGAACTAGAAGCACCTACATTGGATGACTCTTCAGATGATGTGGACGGCGCTGACGAGTCTTGCGCAGGTTGTGGCGAAACGTTTGCCCAAACCACAAAATCTGACGACTGGGTTAATTGCTTGCGTTGCTCCAAATGTTTTCACGATTCTTGCTCCAAGTTTGTTAACTTTTACCATGACTGTGGTATTGTTGTATGCAAAACAAAGTGACAGTTTGGCCAAAATATATTTTTTTTAAGTTGCGCCCTCTCACCTCACCACTGTGGGGGAGATGGTTTTTGTTACCTATTTTTATTTTTTTTATAAACCATAAGTTTAATTTTTTTATGAATTTTAGTATTTAGCACATGTTCCTGAACTCAATAAAGATTCGTAATGAAAATTAACAGCAATTTCAATTCAACGTTTAAAAATGCGAACATGAAATTTCAAAACCTGGGCCATCTATCCTCGAATTACCATATATTTTTCACCACCATGAACATTTCACCACCATGTACCATGTTCGAAAAAATATTAGATTTTTTAAGCTTGCTTTTATTAACGCAATAAAACTTCTAAAATAATTTTTTTTTGTGATCCAAAATCTTTACGATTAAAAATAAAAGAGTGGGAAATGAATTATGGTGAGCGTCCCACCCTTTTATTTTTAGTCATTTTAAGATTTTTAGTCATTTCAAGATTTTTAGTAATTTCAAGATTTTGGATCACAATTTCAAGATTTTGGATCGCAATTGTGTGCAGAATGGCGGACGATATTCTTATTATGGAGGGGCTGCGGTAGCAACAATTGCAAATGTTTATATCTGTCAATATGGCAGACTATTGCCGTTAGGGATGATACCAGGCTATTCGACTATCGAAAGAGGTGGATCGGTGGGCATTTGTTCACATCCATGTTTCCGAAGAAAAGTTAAAGTAAAGGTAGAGGAACTTCAAATAATCGGAATGTATAACTACTAACTTGACTTATATGGCATGCCTGCTGTGGAGAAGTTCTAGAACGACGTTCATTGAAAAAATTAACTAGGTTGCATGAAACTTTTCAGATAAATGAAAAATTATATGATTCGAAAATAAAATGTTTTCATTAAAAAAACAAATTTTCATCGAATGCCTCATTTTATAGGGAAGCACATTTTTCAGATACATTTTTGGTAGTGCACTGATTGAGAAATTTGTATACACAAAAAAAAATAACAATTAACATCATTATAGCATACTGGATTGTAGTACAGATGATAACATATTGATGGTAATGGTATCCATATTGAATCATATACTCTTGGACCATTGTTGATATTTGTTTGTATTATAGATTCCTCAGAACTCCGAGATAGTAATGTCATACGCATTTATTTCCATGGCTTATGGAATGAGATATATGGTCATGGCAAGAGATCTGAAAAAACGTGGAAACCAGTATCAATGTCTCATCATGGGCATTATGCAGGAAGTGAGATTGGAAGGGTTACATAACGATCCGAGCATCCTCCTAGAATATGGAGTTCACATCAACTTACCAAAAATACAACTCGAACCTCCTATGTCACCAATAAATCAGTTTAAAATCAACATAGCCCAACTGTGTCTCCAATAAAGCAACAGAATATGCAACCTGCACCGCCTATGTCTTTAGTAAAGCAGCCTGAAATGCAACTCGAACTACCTGTGTCCCCAATAAATCAGCCCTCATCCATTTTTTGAAACCTTAAAAACTATTTGAAGATGACCAGCAATTACAAACTGACTTTTTTGTCCTGGATATCGAAGGAATTGAACAAATAACAGAAGGGATTCCAAATTTATTGAGCAAAGATAATTCGATTAGTGATGATGTATATAGACCCATGAGTGGTCTAATTAGGCCCATAACTGGTCTGATCTCTCCCCCGCCATCAATGAAGGAAATTGTTGTTGCTCCCAGAAACTCTCCACCAATCCTGGTAAGAATTGGTACGTCAATTCCACTAGATGGAGAAGCAGGTATTGTTCAACCGGCTATCACTCAACTAGATATCACTCAACCAGCTACCATCAATCAACCAAAAAAAACTAGGTAAATATACAGTACAATACTTCATCAATGATTCATAAGTTTTTTATATTTGCAGAATTTGCTGCAACAAGCCCAATGCTTGCAAGTTTTGGGGGAGAAGCGGACAAACATAAAAAGCATATGTTGTGTAAGCATCTTAAGAACCCGAGGTGCGAAAGTACATGTCATCCCAGAAAAAAGTATATTTTATCTCAAATAAGAAGAGATGGCAACTTCTCTGCGTTTGAAGAACATGATATAATAGTTTCCAAGCGATAATAGTAATGTCATCCCTACCGACTATTTAGCTTGTGCTTGTTGCAAGAAAGTCTTGAAAAAACCACTGCCGACTCATCCAGATCGATTAGATTAGCCTTCTTGGCCATGTCGGAAGACATACATTTAGCAGCAAGTAATGTTGTTAGAACTAACATATTTCCTAACCTGAGGAATGGGCCTCTTTATAAAAAGCATTAATCTGCAACACAATCATACAATGCATACCGGGAGGCATTCATCGAGCACCTCGTCATCTGTATCGAGTTTCGCCAGGGGCGGACTCAGTACATCTATGACAAGGAACATTTCAAGAGGAAACTATGGATAATCCCAACAATAAAACACCTCCTCACTTCACTTCTTACTCAGCTGCACTCACAAAAACATCCAATCAACTGCCATCGAAAGATCAAGCCATTGTCTTCACCTCCTTGGATGGATTAAAAATACAAGATTACTTACTAAAAATTGGACCAATTGTCAATCCCAAAAATATAACTTTCTGCTCACGCATTTCAAATAATCGAATCTGTATATATTTCTCCGATAAGAAACTAGTGGACAAATTTCTAGGAAACCACGGTGCAATTACAATCAATGGCACAATCATTCCAGCAAGATTTATTACCCCGTCAGAGAGACTTCTATTGTCAAACGTGAGTCCCACTATCCCACATGAAACTCTCACAGATATCTTGCAGAACTTGGGCCTGAAACTTGAGTCTCCAATGTCTTGCTTGAGAATAGGTGCTTCCGATTCAGCCCATAGTCACATTCTCAGTTTCAGGAGACAAATATATATCTCCCCACCAGACAACACAATTATCCCCGAATATATAGATTTGGAGCATGAAGGAGTACAATACAGAATATTCATTTCACGCGAAAACCATGTATGTTATAAATGCAAGCAAGCCGGCCATAATGCATCACAATGCAGCATCCAAACAAACTCTCAATCCATTTCTCCCCCCACCCACAAACCACCCACCACCCCACAATCTCCACTGTTTTCTCTCAATCTCAACAAATAGATTCTCAACCTACTCCCTCTGCCACGTACATACCAACAGAAATAATAAATCCTGAAAACCAACCACCAACACTCAACATCCAAATACAACCACCTCTGCATAATACTAACCTAGATCCCCATCAAATGGCCAACACAGATACTGCAACAAATAAGCGAACTGCCTCAGATATATCAACACCTACCTCAGAGGAGCCCGATAAAGTTTTCGTAACACCAAAAAACCCACACCCTAAAAAACACAAAGCTGAGAAGAAGCAAACAGATTTCCGCTGCAATTTCTCCCACAGTCTGAAAGATTCCATAGATGAACACAAACCAAATTTCCCACTCAACAGTCAACAACTAGAAAACTTCATAGAAAATTATCTCGGATCCAAAGACTTACTGATTATCGCCAAGGACTACACGGATGAACCTGTATCAATGATCACAATTCTTGATTAAATTCGACCCCAACTAACAGAAATAAAAATGAAAACTAGATGCACAAAACTGAAAACTAGATTACTGAAACAAATCGCTACTGGGAACATCGACACTGAAAGTGATTCATCAACCTACTAAAGTCATCAGCAAAAAAAATAACGCATATGAGTCCATCGATTGTTCACAATGTATAAAACAGTCATGCAATGGAATCTCAATGGATTCCGAGCCCGACTACCGATGCTCCAAATCCTAATCAGCATTCACTCATCAGATATCATAAGTATACAGGAAACAAATTTCAAAGACTCCCAGTATCAAAACTTGAAATCGTACAATGTTTACCATAAAAACCGAACAGACAGGGATCATGCATCGGGAGGAGTTGCCATATACCTGAAATCTCATTTGATCTCAAAACAAATTTTACTCAACACACCATTAGAAGCTGTTGCGGTTGAAATTGGCTCAACACAAAAAACTACGATATAGACGAAAACGAACTTCAAAATCTAATTGACCAGATCCCCTCCCCCAAAATGATTCTGGGAGACTTCAACGGGCACAATATTATGTGGGGTTCACAGAAAACCACAGCTATGGGAAAAAAGATTGCTAACGTAATAGATAACACGGATCTTGTCATTCTCAATGACGGTTCCAATACACATTTCAGTCTAGCTTCAGGTGGTTCATCAGCTATCGATCTTTCTCTCTGTAGTCCTTCCATCCTAGTCAACCATTCATGGAAAGTTATCGACGATCTGTGGGGAAGCGACCATTTTCCAATTTTAATAACAAATGATAGTTATACTAAATATCCCTGTATACCTGAACCCAAATGGAAACTAGAAACCGCAAAATGGGATATTTTTCAAGAGTGTGTTAGGAAGGATATATCTACCATATCAATGAATAACCCCGTTGACAACATCCTATCACAGTTCAACAATATATTGAATGAATCAGCCTTAGTAGCGATAGGCAAAACAAAATATATTGAAAGAGAAAAGATAGTACCATGGTGGAATCCGGATTGTGACCGCACAATAAAATAAAGCAAGAAAGCTCTAAATACCTACAAACGACATAGTACCACAGATAACCTTATCGATCTAAAAACGAAAAGAGCTATCGTTAGAAAAGTAACTAATGAAGCCAAAAGAGATTCTTGGCAAAATTATGTGAGGACCATCAACGCCAACACACCATTAACTAACGTCTGGAAAAAAATTAGAAGGATAACTGGCTCAAACACTCATTCTAGCATGGAACAACTAGAAGTACAGGGAAGAATAATTACCAGCCATCTTGATATATCCGAGAAACTAGACGAAAACTTCTATGAAATGTCAGCTGACCGCAACTACGATAAGGATTTCCTGGCTTACAAGGAGAAAAAGGAAGAAAATCCAATACAAATAGTCCCGAATATGAACTCCATCAACGCACCGATCACTAGAACCGAACTACTTGAAGCCCTCACCTCACTCAAAGATACATCCGCTGGACCGGACGACATTCCTGCCTCCTTCCTCAAACATTTACCTGAAGAAGCCCTTGACTTTCTGCTAGACCTTTTCAATGAGATCTGGACTCAGCATAAGTTCCCAAAACTATGGAAATCAGCATACATAATCCCAATATTGAAACCCAACAAACCCTCTCAGAAAGACGATTCTTACAGGCAATAGCTCTCACATGCACTACATGTAAACTTCTAGAGAAAATAATCAACAAGCGCCTCATCTGGAACCTGGAGGAAAACAACCAGCTGATAACGGAACAGGCAGGCTTTCGTCCAATTAAGTCCACCTCGGAAAACCTCGTTGACCTTGAAACTAATATCAATGAAGCCTTCTCAAACAACCAAAAATGCATGGCAATCTATTTTGACCTATGTAAAGCATTTGACATGGCGTGGCACCATAAGATAATCAACACTTTGGAGTCCTGGGGATATCAAGGTCACATTCTTGCTTTCATTCAGAACTTCTTATCGACGAGGTATTTCCAAGTGAAGACGAATGGCGTCTCATCATCAGCCAAATATCAACAAAATGGCACCCCACAAGGGTCTGTAATTAGTCCTATCCTATTTCTAATAGCAATCAATGATATACTCAAAACAATGCAGAAGCCAGTTCAAGCCAGACTGTTCACTGATGATCTCATTATCTACGTTAAGGGAAAAAACATCCAGAGCATGGCCTCTTTATTACAGAAGGAACTAACCAAGTTGGATCTATGGTCTACGAAGAGCGGTTTCAGATTTTCACCGGAAAAAACCAAATGCATAGTTTTTTCAAAAAGACCAAAACAACTCCCTGACCTACCAACTCTTAAACTCAAGGACCAAATCCTGGAATACAACACGGAAATAAAATATTTAGGATTAATCTTCGATCAATCATTGACTTGGAAATCCCACATTCAACATCTATCAGCAACATGTCAGAAAAGATTGAATGTTCTGAAATGTCTTGCAAATAAACAATGGGGTGCAAACGGCAAAACGTTATTAATACTATACAGAACACTGGTCCGCTCGAAGTTAGATTACGGCTGTATAGCCTATTCATCTGCATCCGCTACAACCTTAAAAGCACTGGACAGAATCCAAAACAACGCACTCCGCATTATCACCGGCGCATTCAGAACAACCCACATAGACAGTCTGCTCTACGAACTTGGCGAATTACCTTTGAACTTGAGAAGACAAGAGTTGAGTCTTTCATATGCTGCAAAACGTCAAGCTCAGAACACTCACCAAACCACATACCCTTCAATCAGTCAACATGCGAAGACACGACTTCCATTTCCCGAAAGAATCAAATGCTCTCTCACCCTCATTCAACTTCAACAAATCCCCCCAACACAACCCGCTCCCATCCATACAAGCCCACCATGGCTCATACCCTTACCCCATATAAACACACAACTACTTTCTTCAAACAAAAAAGATACAAACCATCACCTTATCCAGGTCAACTATCAAACCATTATATCCCAGTATCCATCTTATCTTCGAATCTTCACTGACGCATCAAAGACAAAAAATGATGTGGCTTGCGCTTTCACCACAGAAAATGTTTTTCGAAAATTCAAACTACCTGGAACAGCAACGATTCTAACTGGAGAACTTCTTGCAATTTATAAGGCTCTTTGTTTCACAAGAACGTTACATGCACAAAATATCTTGATCATAACGGACTCTATAAATTCCCTACATAGTATAACCAAGATCTATACTCATCATCCAGTGACCAAATTGATTGAGGATGAGTTGAAATTACTAACAAACAAGTCAGTGATGTTTCTTTGGGTTCCTTCTCACACCGGCATAAACGGAAATGAACTGGCTGATAAATATGCGAAAGAAGCTGCTGAAGATCAATCACTTATTCCCTGCCTGAGAACCATAGTAACAGATCTAAAACCTTTTATCCATTCAAAGGTTGTTGATACATGGAACCGGACCTGGCAACTGAAAATATCAAAACTCCGAGAGGTCAAACCAGCATTTCAACCTTGGTCAGACTCATCATCAAACCACACGCGCCTCACACATGAACACTTATTAACTAAGGACCCCCAACCGGAATGTTTCGCGTGTGAAGTGCCATTAACCATCAAACACATCCTAGTGGAATGCCCGCGCTTTGTAGCCGAAAGACTACAAAACAATATCCCCAGTGATTTGAGTGAAATTTTCAAAAACTGTTCCACAGAAAATGTCATTGCATTTCTTAAAGAAACAAATATTCTGTTCAAAATTTAACGAAATGTTTATACAATAATAATGTAATGCACTCATGTTTTAAGAACGTTTACCGCTAATAGCTGATTGGCTGATGCGGTTTTTTCTTTTCTCTAATTAAAAAAAAAATAGTTTAAAAAAAAACTTTTTAATATACGTTTATAAAACGGACTAAAAAGTATAAAATAATTTCTTCTAGCCCCATACAGATTTATAACCATACAGATTCCTGACCTCATACAGATTGTCCTGAAAACTTGTGATTGTGTATTTTTAATAGCTAAGAAAATACTGTTAGATTTGAAACGAAAAACGTGGGGTGCATGCAATAGATAATTGATGCATGAATAGTTCACATATCATTAAAAAATTTATTGCACTGCAAATGACCATGAAGTATGTGAGTTTTCTCAATGGCAGCTACATTCGCCCCACGTTTTTCGTTTTAAACAGTACAACTATTTTCTTAGTTATTAAAAATTCGCATTTACCAATTCTCAGGAGAATCTGTATGGCGCTAGAAAGAATTATTACAAGCGTTTATTTAGTTTCACTTGTTAGTTCGTTCGTTAGGGTCAAATCTTGCAAGTTAATTTTAACCGACTTCTAGTCCTCCGATTAATTTTTAATTTGGCGTGTGTTTATAATTCCGGTGACAATGCATTATGGAGTTTTTGTTAGAAAAAAAAACAAAATGGGGGTACCAAGATGGCGGATTTGTAATTATGGTCCGATTTGACTCAAAATTGGTTCGTGGGGGTTTTCGGGGTCGGAGATTATAGTTTTTTTGTCAAAATTCATGAATTCAAGATGGCGGCTCTCCAAGATGGAGGACGAGTTTTGTGATTATGGTCCAATTCGTTCCAAAATTGTTATGCGGGGGTTTTCAGGGTCGGAGATTATGTTTTTTCTTCAAAAATAATAAATTCAAGATGGCGGACAAGTTTTGTGATTCAACATTGGTATGCGGCAGTTTTCGCTGTCGGAGATTTTGAATTTTCTGTCAAAATCAATAAATTCAATATGGCGGCCCTAAGATGGAAGACGACTTATCTGATTATGGTAATATTTTACTTAAAACTGGTATGTGGGTGTTTTCAGGTTCGGAGATCATGAACTTTTTGTCAAAATCTATAAATTTAAGATCGTGACTTTGGGATGGCGTACGAGTTTTGTGATTATCAGATTCTATTCAAAAATGGTGTGTGGAAGTTTTTGGGGTCGGAGATCATGATTTCTTTAAGCTCAAAACTCACAGGGAAGAGATCTTGTAATAACGATGCTCCATGAGAAATGAACAGATTAAGGCGAACTAACTAAAAAGCAAAAAATAAAATAACTAATAAACAACATTTTTGAAGACTAGCTTTCATTTAAGCCGTGTACTAAAACGCATAAAATAAGTTTTAGTCATCGCTGACAATGATTAAATTTTTTCGTTGAATTATTTGGTTTTCAAAAGCTTGTCGCGCGAATTGACATAGAATTAATACTTCGACAAGTTGTTACTAACCAACCAATCATTGTTCAATGAAATTAATTGGTACCTACTATCATGAACACTTCGCGCGACAAGCTTTTTGAAGCCAAATAATTCAACGAAAAATACTTAAATCATTGTCAGCGATGACTAAAAGTTATTTATATACAGTACACGGCTGAAATAAAAGCTTGTCTTCGAAAATGTTTTTTATTAGTTATTTTTTCATACTAAGGGTTCGTTTTATCAACATGGTATATCAAAAAGTTTTTTATTTCTAATTAATTATTTTCTGCTTCTTAATGAGATTATGATAGAAATATGTGGCAAATTTCAGGTTTATTTCAGTTGGTTACTACCATTATTATTATCACAAACAAACAAGAAAGCGAGTTATTGCATTGTCATCCAGTTCTGAGCTATGCCTGAAGTTTTCAAGTCTCTGGATAGAGTCTGCTTTGTTCGAAGAGTTAATCTAGATAGTTTGTTCGTTTCTCCTCCTCTTTTTGCATGATATTCGTCTCGGCCGGAGCCGAATAATCTATGACGTATATCGTTTTCTGCTGGCGGTCGAAGAGGATTACATCAGGCTTGTTGGCTTGTATTTGCCTGAGGGTGGGGAATGAGTGGTTCCAATAAATTCAGCACTTCTCATTCCTGGAAGATAGTGACTAAAGTTTATCTTTCAGTCGCAGATGATTCCATATCTGATATTATGAACAACCTGTTCATATTTTCAAACAAATAGATGATTATAATTATTATTTTCATTATTATCATTAATCATTATTATTAAAAACAAACAAACGGACAAACAAACGGACAGACAAGAAAGCGTGTTAATATTGCATTGTCATCCAGTTCTGAGATATGTTTGAAGTTTCAGGTATCTAGTTCATTCAGAAGTTAGTTTCAAATTGATTGCAAGATGTGTACCAGAGAAAGTCACAAAATGTGGTAACGTGGTGGAAAAATGTAAAAAAATAACTAACAAAAACATTTCTGAAGACAAGCTTTTATTCAAGCCGTGTACTGAAACGTATAAAATAAGCTTTAGTTATCGCTAACAATGATTCGATTATTTTCTGTTGAATTATTTGGTTTCAAAAAGCTGGTCGTGCGAAGTGTTTATAAAAGTAGGTACCAATTGGATTCATTGCGCTACTGTTAGTGCAAAAGGTCGTATGTAAAAAGGGTGCACTTTACAGGAGAGCATAAAAACTGATTATTTCCTTATGTTTTATTAATATAATATTCATATTTTTTTCCCTTGGTGTTTTCATGGTAACTAATATATAACTCAAGTTTTGAGGCATTAAACCCTCAAATAAAAAAATGACAGTAACATACGACTTTTTGCAGTTTTAAATTGGAACTAAATTTGATATACGACTTTTTGCATATTGACATAAGACCCTTTGCAATTAATATTGGAGCCACAATTTAACATACAACGTTTTGAATGTAAGGCATACATACTTCTAATTGCACTTCAGTTGTAGGAAAATTAATAATCCTAAGAACTTCATAAAAAAGTTTTTTGATTAAATTTAATAAAAATTGTTTCAGTTGTTAATAATGTGAGGGCACACTGTTTCTGAACAATTGCTGTGCCGGAGATTATCATAAAATAAATGATAATCTTCTTCCATGCAAGTTTTCAGCTCTTGGAGGTCCTTAAACTTCCTTTCTTGAAGGGGAAGGGGCTGTCGGTAGAGTGGTTTCAGTTGTTGGTAAACATCAGTTGCCGGTTTGGGTCTCCTAGGAAGTTCAGTCCAGTCTTCAGAGAAGTTTAGTTTGAACCAAATGTGGCCATCAGGTTCATATTTGAAACATCTTAAATCGGTGACAAAAGGGTCACCTTTCTTTGATCCGGGTCGAATACTTTTGTAGTACCCATTAGAGAAATCATAAAATTCCTTGTAATTGACAGTTTCCACATAATACGGGCGGGAATGCTTTCTCGCCTCTTTAATATCTCTCACAAAGTCAGCAGGTACGAAGTGCTCATGCTTCCGAAGCTTTTTTTCTATGTGACCGTGCATGCTATCCACTTCCATTTGTGTATATCCAACTTCCAAGTATTTGTGGTACACAGTATCTCCTTTTTTCACAGCGAAATAAAGAAGAGCATTAGCTACGGTTTCGCATCTATTCTGATAAGTACAACCGTCACTCCAAATAACCATTTCGATGATGTCTGGCCTTTTTTCCAATTCGTTGCTTAAAAACTTCACTAGCAGTGAAGCGAACACGTCACTATCCACATTTCCATTTCCTTCATGCCAGATGTACCATGTTCCATCATGTGTTGCCAAATTAAAAACTGACCAGTTGTGGATTTTTAGTTTAGTTTTGTAATATGTCACTGATGCTTTAATATCCGGGCACGTCGTTACTTTCTGAACATCAATTGCGTAAACTGAAATTTTGCTTGATTTTTCTGCTCTGATCTTATCATTTGCCTTCTCATCTCTTGCTTCGAATTTTCTCATTTGGTGTCTTTCATAATTTTCAGGTGTAACTTTTCCTAGTTTGAACTTGATACATGTTTCACACTGATCTTTTTTTGGTATGAAAAATCCTATGTTCATGGAGAAAAATATTTTCGTAAACAAAGCTCTTGATGCTGGTTCATCGTTCTTCTCTAGGCAGATACGTTTGTATTCTTTGTAAATTTGAGATTTGCTTTCCCACACTGGCTCTAGATAGTGTTTAGATGTCCTGGAACGACAATAATGCGACTCCATTTTTGGCAACGAATCGAAAAACTGACGTATTCCAGATCTTTTTTGAGACAGTGGAAGAGTATTATTGGTATTTTCAGAAATCTTTTCAAACTCATCAATACAATTAATGTTCTCATTGATATTATGATCGCTCAAAGCTTTGTCTAAAGGTGATTTTTTTACCCAATCATGAACTGATCTTTCACCAAGACAAAAAGTGTTTAAAAACATTTTTTTGCATACTCTCACTTTACCATCTCCCACCTTCAAATAATATTTTAGAGAGGTATTTTTACGGGACTCCCCATCAATAGACATTCCACGTCGATAGATTGGTTTTGATTTTTCTACTAATGAAACAATTGTGGCTCGCTTAGCCCCCCAACTGTCAATACCTTTCCAAAAGGTATTAAAAAGTTTTGTTCTTTCACTATCTGTCACGTCGTCACATTTAAAATGCCTTACATTTTTGCAACCACACCGATCTTTCAATTTTCTCTCATATCTTTCAATAGAAAGTTTGTATTCACCACTTTCATCTTGTTTCTTCAAACCAAAATATTTTTCTCCTTTTCTTCTTTTAGCAGCATTCGAATTTCTGGCCCATTCATTTGGATTTACATTTTCTCCTTTCTTATACTTTCTTTTTGCTGGAGCCAAAACTTCCATCCCATCTGAACCAGTTTCACCTAATGCCTGAACTTCCTCGGCAACTCCCTGTTGAATTTTTTCAATTTCGGCCGAATTACTCACTACTTTATTCAATCTGTGCTTCTTATTATGTGGTCCTTTTATTTTTACAGTTTTCTCTTGGTTTGAGAATTGTTGTCTCTTCTGGAGGATAGTATTATTGTTCCCTTCATCACTTGAGTCTGAAGAAGGCTGGTACTCATCAGAATCCGAAGAAGAAAACAAACGTTCATTCATACTATCGTCAGAAATGTTTTCGTTGAGGAAGGTCTTGATTTTTTCCCTCCCAATTATTCTCTTCATTCTATCAGGTATGTTGCTAGTCCCGCAGTTGAGGCTGTCTAGCTCATTATCAACATCACCAGGTATAACACTTCCATGGATAAAAGTAACAAGTAAGCCGCTTTCGTCAACATCAGCAGGTAGGTTGTTTTCGGAAATGTTAGCAGCAGGTAGGTTGATTTCGTTGTAATCGGCAGTAGGAAGGTTGATTTCATTGTAATCGGCAGTAGGAAGGTCGCTATCGGAGACAGCAGAGGGAGGTAGGTCCATTATGTTTACACCTGCAGCAAGTGGATTGCTTTTGTGGACATCAGCAGCAGAGAGGTCATATTCATGGACATCAGTAGAAGGTAGGTCGTTTTTCTTTACGTAAGCAGCAGGTTGGTCGCTTTCGTGGACATAAGCAGCAGGTACGTCTCCATTTAGTACCTCAGTGATAGGTAGATCTTTTGTAAGAGCTGCTGGGCTATCTGTTGATTTTCCAGCAGAACAATTGAGATTTCGGAAACGTTGTGTTTTTCTGCTTTTTTCTTTTCCTTCGAGGCTGCCATTGAGTTTGGCAGTGGCCATGTTAACTAATATTTTACCCCTTGACAACATTTTTCTGAAACATAAATGAATACAACAACTGTTTAGGAGTGTGGCAAAATTTTAACATCTATTTATCATTATGTGGCCTACAAGAAAAAAAAATCTTCCTCACAAGCGAAGGTAGAAAAGCTTTGTATTCGTGCAGGAATTGGAAAAATGTTTGTACTCAGAATCTAAAGTTAGCTTCATACGTTTTTGACATCAAGAAACAAATTTTGTTTCGTGTTTATATCTTTTTATTTTTTTATTATTATTATTTTATTTTTTCATTATCTGAGAAACCTATTTTATTCAGAATCCCAAAAGACTCATTAGCAAAAAGTCGTATGTTACACTCTCCATTAAATAGACCCAAAGACCAAGATAGAATTTCACATACGACATTTTGCAATTGGAAAAAAAATGAATGAAACACTGAAACTACATCATCATTTATTATTTAATAATAAGTGTGGTGTTTAATTATGATTCAGTCTACTGAAAACACGAAAAAACGACAATTTCATTCATTTTTAGGGATAAAAAGCTAACATAACCTGAAAAACTCACCTTAATTAAATTAAACTGTACCTAACTTCTTTCAGTTTTAGCACAGAATCCTCTTGAACACTCAAATAACTTGTTTATCAACACTATCTCAACGAATATTACCGAGTCCTTCTATTCAAACCTCCAAAACATGAACTAATCAGTGACGAACACACGTGAGTGCACTCCCGCCACTATGCTAGTTCTACGTTCTACATACGACTTTTTGCAGTAACAAAAATCCGCTGTAAAAACATATGACTTTTTTACATTTCACTTTAACTTATAATTGATCAGCTGATGACATACGACATTCTTGTAGCAGTTGCACACTACAGAATGCCATCTTTAGCACAAATAAAAAAAAACGAACATTTTCACATACGACCTTTTGCACTAACAGTAGCGTCGCAATAGCAGTAGCATTGTTCAATTTGAACAATGATTGGTTGGTAAGTAACAACTTGTCGAGATATTCATTTAATGACAATTCGCGCGCCAAGCTTTTTTAAATCAAATAATTCAACAAAAAATAGTTAAATCATTGATAGCGATGACTGAAACTCATTTCATACTAATACACAGCTTAAATGAAAGCTTGTCTCCAAAAATGTTTTTAATTGGTTATTTTATTTTTTGCTTTTTAGTTAGTTCGCCTTAATCTGTTCATTTCTAATAGAGCATCGTTATTACAAGGCCTCTTCCCTGTAAGTTTTGAGCTCGAGGAAATCATGATCTCCGACACCAAAAACTCCCACATACCAATTTTGAATCAAATCGGACCATTATCACAAAACTCGGCCGCCATATTGAATTTATGAATTTTGACAAAAATTCCCTAATCCATAATCTCCGACCCCGAAAATCTTCAGATGCCAATTTTGAATCGAATCGGACCATAATCACAAACTCGGCCGTCATCCTGGAACCGCCATATTGAATTTATGAATTTTGACAAAAATCCCTAATCTTCAAATCTTAAACCCCCCACATACCAATTTTGAATCGAATCGGACCATAATCACAAAACTCATCCTCCATCTTGGGGCCGCCATCTTGAATTTATGAATTTTGACAAAAAAATCCATAATCTGACCCCGAAAACCCCCACATACCAATTTTTAATCAAATCGGACTATAATTACAAATCTCCTCCGCCATCTTGGAGCCGCCATTTTGTTTTTTTTTTCCAACAAAATCTCCATAATGCATTGGATTATGAACATCTGCCAAAGTTCAAATCAATCGGATGACTAGAAGTTGGTCAAAATTCACTTGCAAGATTTGACCCTAACGAACGAACTAACAAGTGAAACTAAATAAAAGCTTGTAAAATAAGTTGTTAATGAGACACTGTCCGGAATCGAACGCGGGACCTTGTAGTTCGTATTCCAGAGCGTATCACCTTACGCTAATTTGCTGCATGAGTTATGATTGCGTTTGAGGTTACTTCTAGACCATCCATCATTTAGGCTGTGTGATCCAAACCTCACTTTTTGATTTTCTTAAGAATACGAGTAAACAGACAAGAAAACGAGTTAATATTGTATTGTCATCCAGTTCTGAGCTATTTCCGAAGTTTCAAATCTCTAGTTCATCGCGAAGTTATTTTAAAATCGATTGCAAGATTTGTACAGGACAAACAGACACGAGAGTGAGCTAATATATACGTGGTAATGAAAATTCACTTTTAAATTAAATGCTCTCTGGTTGATTCACCTATTTTGCACAAAAAATATAAAGTTTTTCTTTTTCAACCTTGCACATAACGGTTCCAATACAATATCTCTGGTATATATGGAACCCATGTCTACACAGCTGTACTCCATATCCTTTTCGACAATATGACAGACATGTATTTCTTGGGTTCACCACCTCTTGGGCATCAAAATTCACAATGAAATAATTATTGATATTCTTACTTATCCAAGCCACTTCATATCTTCTTTGATTTATCAAACATGGTTCTGAAAATAATTCTGTACTTTTGATCACTATGATAAATAAAAACTGTTGTGATTGATATTGATTATTATTCATATATCTATTTTATACGTACAATGGTTTTCATTACTGTGATTTCATATAGGTATTGATTTCTTCTACTTATCGAAGATCGTATTTTATCGATTTGTGTGACAGATTCCTTCACTTCTAAACCTTACATTGTTGTTTTTTTGTTACTATGATAAAGGAATAACTGGTATTTTCATGGGTACCTTTGGAATGATTTTTATTTTATTTTTTCATTTCTTGTTAATATGTATGGAACCCACTCTAATAACCAACCTACTTTCATATATTTGATTTATGTGACATTAATTTCTTCGCTTTTGAACCATTCACTGTTCTGGAAATAATTTTGTACTTTAGATTAGTATGATGAAGGAATGACTCGTATTTTCATGCATATCTATAGAATGGTTTTCCGATAGTATTAGGAATGATTTTCATAGCAATGAACTCAATGGTTTTTTTTTATATATTTTTCGCAAATTTCCAACTATTCATGCTGCACTTGGATCACTCAACCTACGGCTGAAAATAAATTTAGAGTTTTTTTTTAATCAATGATGTTAGAAGAAATGAAAACAAAGCCCAATAAAAAAATAATGGTATAAAATTCTGCTCCAAATTTCCAAAATAAATATTTAAGGTCCAATTAATGCAATATTGCCATAGTGACAATGACTGTTTCAATCATAGTCTTTAGAAATTTTGATATTTATGCATCACAGTCTTCAGCATTATGTTAGCAATTGTTTTCCACGAATTCCTAATGGCGATTTTGTCTTTGAAAAATAAATCTTTCTCATCCCAAAGATGGGAATACATTTTTCGATAATTTCAGTAAAACTACCCTCTTCCAGATTCATTTTTTTCTGAAACAGAAGTCAAAATGAATCATTTTCAATGTCATTTGTCAAATAGGTATCTTTGCACATGCGCGTTCTGTATGTCGTCTTGATCATAAGCATAAATATCGAAATTTACCTCAATAATTATATGACCTTAAAGATCATATAATTATTGAGACTAAAACTAAAAAAGTTTCATTAATGCTTCAATCCAAATGTAGAGAGTCAACTCGATTTTATGATTGAGACTGTGATTGTGACTATGACAATGACCATGTTGCATTAATTCGACCTAAGATCTGACAAACCTTTCACATTATTATTTCATGATAGGTCCATCTACCAGGCAATGAAGAATATCACCAACTTTTGATTTTAACCTTACAATACACTCTATTAAAAATGAAAAAATACCGTAAAAATATTTTTTTGATACGTCTTATAGTTTCCGAGATATTTAATTGTTTAGCAGGCGTGCGACGACGCGTAGTCATCGGCCGCTGTGACGTCACTTTACAACGGTCGGTCAGTGCGTGCTCTGCTTCCGAACTGTGTGTACGAAGTTTGCGTCGAAAATTAATAAAAATGTCGAATTCAGAAACTAGAAAACCGTGTATTGTGCCAGAGTGTTTAAATAAAACTACTAATGCACCCGAAAAGTCGTTTTTTATTGTTGCTTTCGAACCTAAAAGTCGGAAGAAATGCATGCAAATCATGATGTTCTGGGGTGATTCGGCATTTCACTGTACAAATATCTCTTTTAACTTTTGCATATCCAATAGCGTCGTCGCCGAAGCTGTTTCTAGCCGATCTAAAATAGAATAAACGTAAGTTGATCTAATATATAAAAAATAAAATACATAAAAATGCACTCATCCACGATCACATTAAAGAGGAAATTTATATGGGAGGTTTTTCATCTTAGCTTAATAATATTCAATAGGTGTAGTCGCGTGCATCCTAATAATAACCTACTTATGAAAAAAATATTTAAAATTTCGAAAAGTTTTGTACCTCTGGTACATAATGTTCAGGTTAGGTTTACTATGTTAATTTTTTGTTACAATATATATAAAAAAAATACTAAATGTAAGTCATGATCCAAACTATGTAGGTACAATAACACAGTATTGTCCCACCATGTTACAAATACCCACGCATTCTTCCTTCTCAGGAATTTACTGTCAAGTAAGATGTTCATAGTATCAATATGACGTATGACGTACATTTAAAAAACACTAGTAATGAGAAATATGTACTTATAGGGATCAAAAGATTTATGATAAAATGTAAAATGTTATTAAGTAATACTTACTTTTGCATTTTCACTCCTCGCATCTCGGCGGCCAAGAAATCGGAGTTATTCGATAAATAGTGAGCAACCATTAACCCGTCTGTTTCAGGCAAGTTATCAGATTGTCCTTATTCAAAACCGTCATCGATATCTACTATTATACTTATAACACTATTGTAATACTGATTCACATATAAACTTAAGTTAAAATGTTATTGTGGTCGAACATCCGATAGCAAAGCAATGATTGAGTGTACGGTGAGAACGTTGCGTTGTAAAATGACGTCACGCGCTCGCCCGAAATATTTGAATATAACGGAAACTAAAATTGTCGTAACTTCAACACTACTCGCTTGATTGAAATAAAACAAAAACAGGTGTATTTCTGAACATTTAGGCTACACGGTCATAAAGTTTCAAGTCATTCAACAGACGTAGTGACATTCTTCATTATCTGCACTGGTTCATTGATTGGAACAGCGACAGTTCCAGCTCCAGGTATAAACTTTTTTAGTGCACATCACAAACTGAATAACCTTACAACGTAATTCGTCTATCTGAAGAACTCTATTTTATTTTGATATTGAACTATAAAAGAATTCTTCCAACTTCAACAAAAACTGAGGTTATGTATACTGTATACATCACTGTTTTTCATTATTTTCTATGAAAATTTGTCAACTGATTATAGTATAGTTATCTATCGTAGGCCAGGTAAATATAAGTTTTCCTGAATGAAGGAAATAATTGTTTTTCGATACTTCCTGGTTTATTTTCCACAATGATCTGCACTCCTACTTATAAACACTGAATTGAAATAGACATCACGACAGGGCAGTGGCTCTATTGCCAGGACCGGCTATCTGAGACGAAAGGCGTACCAACTGAGTTTAGTCGTGGTAAGAAAGGGTAATAACAATTGGCAGCAACGTGACGAGAAAACAGTGACGTTAGCTAGCAATTATTATTACATTACAATATATTGGCGAAAATAATTATCTATCACATATCATATCAATTCGTATCCAAAGCGGGACAAAATTAACAACAATTGTTCTTATCAATTCACATTCTATTACAATTGACATCCCAACGTGGGACAAAATAATCAACTATTGTTTTTACAATTCTCATTATAATACAATTTGTGCCCAACGCGGGCAAAATTAACAACAATTATATTTTTACAATTCACATTTCATAATATATATATATATATATATATATATATATATATATATATATATATATATATATATATATATATATATATATATATATATATATATATATATATATATATATATATATATACATACGTATTGCTATGTTCATTGAGTGAAAATTTTTCGTCAAACTAGGCTATCTCTTGAATTCTGGGCTTTCACATGCGCAGGCAATAAACCTGGGCCGTGTTCTGTCATAATATGGGACTATTAGTTGAATCCGATGATACCCGATGATTAGGGACAATGCTTGCATGAAATGTAAAGTTTTGAACAGAAAAATAAAATTCGGAAAACACTTGAATTTGGAAAAAAAGGTTTCGGGTGTGACTATAGATGGCGTTGGTTGGTAAGTAACAACTTGTCGAGATATTCATTTAATGACAATTCGCGCGCCAAGCTTTTTTAAATCAAATAATTCAACAAAAAATAGTTAAATCATTGATAGCGATGACTGAAACTCATTTCATACTAATACACGGCTTAAATGAAAGCTTGTCTCCAAAAATGTTTTTAATTGGTTATTTTATTTTTTGCTTTTTAGTTAGTTCCTTAATCTGTTCATTTCTAATAGAGCATCGTTATTACAAGGCCTCTTCCCTGTAAGTTTTGAGCTCGAGGAAATCATGATCTCCGACACCAAAAACTCCCACATACCAATTTTGAATAAAATCTGACCATAATCACAATATTCGTTTGCCGTCCTGGAGTCGCCATTTCGAATTTATAGATCTTGACAAAAAAATCAGAATTTGCGACCGCGAAAACCATCGCATACCAATTTTGAATCAAATCGGACCATTATCTGAGACGAAAGGCGTACCAACTGAGTTTAGTCGTGGTAAGAAAGGGTAATAACAATTGGCAGCAACGTGACGAGAAAACAGTGACGTTAGCTAGCAATTATTATTACATTACAATATATTGGCGAAAATAATTATCTATCACATATCATATCAATTCGTATCCAAAGCGGGACAAAATTAACAACAATTGTTCTTATCAATTCACATTCTATTACAATTGACATCCCAACGTGGGACAAAATAATCAACTATTGTTTTTACAATTCTCATTATAATACAATTTGTGCCCAACGCGGGCAAAATTAACAACAATTATATTTTTACAATTCACATTTCATAATATATATATATATATATATATATATATATATATATACATACGTATTGCTATGTTCATTGAGTGAAAATTTTTCGTCAAACTAGGCTATCTCTTGAATTCTGGGCTTTCACATGCGCAGGCAATAAACCTGGGCCGTGTTCTGTCATAATATGGGACTATTAGTTGAATCCGATGATACCCGATGATTAGGGACAATGCTTGCATGAAATGTAAAGTTTTGAACAGAAAAATAAAATTCGGAAAACACTTGAATTTGGAAAAAAAGGTTTCGGGTGTGACTATAGATGGCGTTTGGCTATTGCTTGAAGGGAATGTTGGTACATAAATATAATTTTAATATTTGAACTAATGGATGACAGGTGGCCTTTGGCTTGAAGGGAGATGATACATAAATAATGGGTCATATGTGACATTCTGCTGTTGTTTGGAAAGAATAATACTACATAGAAATGTGTAATTTAAATATCAATTTCGTTGGAAAAGAGTCATAAGTATTGAATGTTTCGAGTTGAGAATTGAATAAAAAATGTTGAATGGAATCTTAGAGCATTGACCAACAAATAAAATGATATAAAGATAAAATTTCCAAAATTATAGAGTTTGTTTTATAGATTAGCCAAGAGTTCTTCAACAATAGTTATATGTGATAATTATGACAATGTGAAAAACACTTCGTAGAAGAAACACAATGTACAACTGACATTTATAAACAATTGTTGTCATAAGTTGCTGTGCAAATACACAATCAAGCAAATAATATTCACTCTTAACCTAATTGGATAGATTGTCATTAGCATCTTAGAAATCAGGCCCAATATTTTTACTGGTGATTATTATTCGATTCATGCACACATATCACAATATATATTCCGATATTCTCTGAAAATAAAAACTTCATATAATTCCGGTCCTCCGAAAAGTTAAATTCACTTGAGTTTAGATTACAGATCATCCTATTGGGAGGGTATTTTTTAGGAAAATCCCCTTTCAAGATATCTGTATTGAGCGTTCGTTGCATACCGCTGGTAGTGGTTCCAAATGTTGGATAGCCCAGATAACTAATTTACGAACTTATACTCACAGGACAACGCCAATTTCGTTATAATCGTATTGACAGTTGCCGATACTGATAGGTCGGTCTGAGCATTATAGATTTGTAATCTGAAAAATAACTAAACATGCCATAACATTATTTCATATTATGTGGATGAGTTTTTCCATCGATTTGAACCAAATCGGTTTAATTGGAAATGACAGTGTTGTTGAAGTAGAATGCCCCTAATCAATTAAAAATATACAAATTCCATAATTACAATAAAAAATTAAATGGGCTTCAATAGACAATGGAGAATTGATATTAAAGATGAATCATATGTATTACTACCAAGTTCAAGGACAGCTAGAAGTAACAAATAAAGAAATATGTTATTTCGTAATATGGAGACTCAAAGGATTGTTGATTGAAAAGGTACTGTATGATATAAAAATTAAAGATACAATTATTCCATCAATATTTAATTTTTTCAGATTCCAAGAGACAAAAACTTTTGAAACAACCATATAAGTAATAAATTACAAATATTTTTTTACGATTATTGTTGATTGAAAAGGTACTTTGATATAAACAAACTGAATTTTCAGTTATGAACGGATAGTTGGGTTTTTTGTTTTTGGCAACATGGATTTCGGTAATGCTGTATTTGGTGTTGCCTATAGAAGATAGCGATTTTGAATATTTTAGAGGTATAGATCGGTAATTTACAGTAACGCTCTTTTCACACAATACGATTGTGGTCGTCCGGTAAAAAGTCGGACGACCACATTCCATTAGTTAAATACGGAAATATACGAAATCTTTCACATAGGACGACAACGACTTATTGTCGTGTCGTGGTCGTACAGCTGTCGTCCACTGCCACTGCAATGGACGACAGTCGTCTCGTTCTCTGATAACAGTGACAAACGGCATCAAATGGATGTTTGTACACAATACGATTGTTAGTCGTGTGATATCTGCCGTATCAATTGAATCCAGTGGCACGTAGTAAAATGGCTGAAAATATCGATGTGGAATTTCTAATTTCACTAGTTGAAAGTAGACCAGTACTCTGGGATAAAACCCTCGAAAGTTACAAAGATAGAAATGTAACAAAAAATGCGTGGCGTGAAATTCTCCTGGAGGTAAAACAAGATTTTGAAGAGCTGGAGGATAAAGAAAAAAACACATTTGGTAAGTTGCATTTTTACTTTATTTTGCATGTAAAGTATTATACTCTGATCAGAGATCTCAAATGGGGTTAAAACCTGAATATAATTATGTAAATAGAAAAATATTTAATGTTTTCTGGGATGCGGCCAAAGTTTGCATTAAAATAACAAATTTACTTGTCAAGATTTGGTTTATTATTTCATTAAACCATCTTCAGACATATTTTCCAATTAAAAATAATTATATACATTCATAAATTATCATATGAAATGAAATATAATTACTTATATTCTTGACATTTGCCAAGGCACGCTTCCAACATCGGAGGCGAAATATGTACAAAATATCGTCCTAATAGTATTTGCGGATATACCTCCTCGTATTACATGTTCTTGTGGTAAATCGTCCAAACCTGTTATTGTAGCAGTATCATCTATCAAAAAACCATCTCTGTCACGTACAAAATTATGTAATACGGTGCAAGCTTTAATAATATCCACAGCAAAATTTGGCTCTACATTTAGAGGTCTATGAAATATTCGCCATTTATTGCTAAGGATGCCAAAAGCACATTCGACATACCGTCGAGCTCGACACAAGCAATAGTTAAAATCCTTTTTCAACAGTTAAATGTGTTCCCCCAAACGGTCGCAGTAAATGTCGATGCAATCCAAATGCTTCATCTCCTACGAAGAAGTATGGAACTTTGGGGCTTTCAGTTCCCGGTAGACACTTTTCTTCTGGTAGTGGTTGTGTGTTTGATTCTATCGACTGCCATAAACTGGACCTTTTAAATATTGAAGAGTCACAATCTTTACCATAACTTCCAACGTCTACAAACACAAATTTGTATCTGCAGTCGGCAACTGCCATTAAAACTACAGAATAATAATCTTTATAGTTGAAATACATTGACCCAATGCAGAAATGGACAAGTAAGACGTATGTGCTTGCCGTCTACTGCTCCTATACAATGGGGAAAGTTTGCAATGGTTTCAAAGTCTGAAGCGATAGATTTCCACATTTCCTTGTAGGTGTTGGTATACACTCCACTCGCAGAACCATCAGATTGCTTTGCATACCTCCTTTACTATCTTACTCGCAGTAGAAATTCCAATTCGATAAGTATAATGTAGCTCAGTAAAGGTACAGCCACTTGCCAGATATCTGAAAAGAATCACGTATCTTCATATTTCTTAAAATGAATAAATAAATATTAGTATTTGTTATTTCATTTATATTTTAGGTAAGGACGTTATAAGACGGTGGACTAATCTTCGAGATGCGTTCGCTAGGTCTAAAGAAAAATGAAAGACAGCAAAGAAGTGGAACAGATGCAAAAAAACAAGAAATATGTATATAATGATCAGCTTCAATTTTTAAACAAACTGTACGAAGTTGAGAGACAGTTGATAGTTTGAATGACGAAACCAGGCACGGAACTGAAAACAATTCGGAACACATAGAGGTTGAGGCAAATGCTAGTTTCACGATTGACGAAACAATAAATAAACGTACGAGAAATAGGAAACCTCGCAAACCTGATGAGGTGGAATTAAAATTTTGAAGGCATTAGAGCCTGAAAAACAAAATAGTAAAATGTCTTTCTTCCAGAGTTTGTTGCCCCACCTTGATAGATTTCATGAAAATGAATTACTTCAGTTCAAATGGGCGTTTTGCAAGTGATTGCAAACATCAATGAAAAAAGAAGATGGTTCCTCAGGTCCCTCCTCCTTTTCCTCAATCTATTCCTACACACTCTCACTCGCAGCAGTTTGCGTTCCAGCTTGCTCCTTCTTTTCCTCAACATTCGCAACACTCAGTCCCAATCATCTACACCATCATTTACTCGACTTTTCCCACTCAATCTTCTTCAACTAATAATTACCAAATACAATCAACACGTCAGTATTATCAAGATTGCAGGGGCATCATCTGGAATGACATCTCCAATGACAGATCCAGGGACAGTTCCACTCCGCTCTCTCAGGACTTCAGCACAGTTGATAGTGTAGATTTTACTTCCCTCTAATGTCTTCATTTGTAAAACTTTGTAAAATTCAGGAATTTTCTTTATTTTGTTATTACAGAGCAAAATAAATGACTTGTGTTAATAATGGTTTTAATATGCTACAAATATTTAACCAACTCTGGCCTATGTCTATCGGTTTAAAGTAATATCAACAAAATATACGAAATTATAACGATCTAAACAACATTCTTTGTTATAAATTTATTATAACAATTGAGGACTTAACGAAAATTTATAAATTGTTTGTTTCTTGTTCTACATATCGTTTTTGCATAAAAATAAGATTGAGTTTATTTAATGAAAAACAAAAACGCCAAAATTTAGATTATCATTAAGAGTATAGAATAAAAATTTCGTAGTTTGTAAAATAGTATCAGAACTTACCTCAAAGTGACAGCCAACATTTCTATAGGTTGAATACAATTTCTCATTTTGTATTTCGCCGTTGAAGAACAGTCTTCAGTTTGTCATGTAATTCATCGAAGGAACTCATTGACATGCGGAGTAATTAAAAATTTGGTTTGGTCATTTCTTAAATCTTCAAAGAGTATACGAAATAAACCTGCTTCTTCTCTCCTTCTATTGATTGGATGCACCCAATGTAGTCGATTACGTTTCTGCCTTTTTACGACGATAAATTAACCATAATGCCAAAATTTTTGCCCGATTTGATGCGACGCCCTGTGCTCTCTCCGACATCACGATAAATACTAACGATAATATGTCGTTATGTGTGAAAGCCAGTAGTTACGATAAACGGTCGTCCGACTTTTTACCGGACGACCACAATCGTATTGTGTGAAAGGAGCGTTTAAGGGTAACTTTGATTTCGGTACACTCGTATTGAGAGTTGCCAACATAGTAGGTATTACTTTAAGATAAAGCAAAGGAGTCAAATCATTCCATAATTTTATACTAAAAAAATATTCCGGTTGAAAACCATATTTTTTTAAACAAGATTTAAAAATTGACCCATAATTTGTGTGTAGATAGTTGATCATAAATTTTTTCTTACTGGAAAATAAACAATGGTGACAGTCGTTTGTACATTGGGATTTATTATAGATTTGCAAACGCGGGAATAAAATTAATCTGATATATCCATATTCACAGCTAAATGCGCTATATCAATGAACATGAGATATAGTGGATATATTTCTATAGCTTGAGGCTAAATGGGCCAATGTTAATATTTTGCTGTTTTGAGTTTATCATTGTATTAGATTTATATTCTTGCTCTTTTTCATATGCTAAAATGGCCAATATCAAATTCTAGATCAGTTAAAATTCATAACTCCAATATTCTCGAATGTGAAAATCTTGACATTGGCTCTTTAAGTTCCAAGCCATTGATATAGAATGATCATTCTCTGTGGTTAATGGGTTAACGAGAGTCTTACCAATATCTGGAGGAATGCTGAACGATTGCAATGCAGTAGCATATTCACAGCTAAATGCGCCATATCAATGAACATGAGATATAGTGATAGATATATTTCTAGGGCTCGAGACTAAAAGGGCCAATGTTAATATTTTGCTGTTTTCAGTAGATTTATATTCTTGCTGTTTTTCATATGCTACAATGGTCAATATCAAATTATAAAATCATAAATGAAAACAGTATTTCATATGAAAATTATTTTTCTATTGCTGAAACTTCTCAAAAAATTAACACTTTAAATAATAGAAACATTGTCATTAATTTTTTTTTGAATCAAAGTATTTTATAATTTATTCTATAGCTGCAGAAAAAAATTAAATACAGTATTTTATTTTGAACTTAAACTTGTTGTCATTTGCTATTTAAACACATAACACATTTCTGATAAGTATAGGATTATTCATTTTTATCACACCTGGCAACATCGAAAAATTGCATCTGCTCTGCTCCGCGCACCTGCCCTGTTCCCCGCACCGCACATCCCGCAACCCATCGACCAGAAATGTTCAATACTAAGATCTAAGATGTTTACTGTTTTTCATTACTCTGTCCCCTGACCCGTTCCCCGCTACCCGGCGTCTAAAATATTTGTTATTCTTGTTCCTTTGTAATCTGATTTGAAATTATAGGTATAGTTATTTAGTTCGACATTATTAGAGGTTTCTGGACTCGATTGGCAAAAGTAGTAAATCGAGATGATTTCAAGTAAATTCGCCACCTAACAAAATTTAGTTTTCTAAATAAGTAGGTACCTAACAATCTACCTACTTGTAAAAAAATATTAGGTACCTATTTCTCTTGGAAATCATAGCTATTTAAGTTGAAGTACATTCTTTAAAAAAATATTTTGTTTTTTCCTGAAAATTGAAACATTTTTTGTCAGAGCATAAGTAACTGAAATGAGATAAAAACGAAGACGTAACTCTTTTACATGCTTTTATTTAGTTTCACCTGTCCCGGTGTCTGTCTGTCTATCTGTATTCAAATATTGCAAGTTAAATTTGACCCACTTCCAATCGTCCGATTGATTTGAAACTTGGCAGGTGTACATAATTCCGGTGACAATGCATTATGAAATTTTTAGGGAAAAAAATGGCGGCTCTAATATGGCGGACAATTTTTGTGATTATGGTCCGATTCTATTCAAAATTTATATGTAAGGGGACGGAGATTATGAATTTTTTGTGGAAATTCAAGTATTTAACATGGTGGCTCCAAAATGCAGGACGAGTTTTGTGATTATATGGTCCGATTCTATTCAAAATTGGTAGAACCTAGGGGTTTTTGGGATCAGATATTATAATTTTTTTTGACAAAATTCAATATGGCGGCTCCAAAATGGCGGACGAGTTTTTTTATTATAGTCAGATTTCAAAATTGGTATGTGGGGGTTTTTGGGGTGGAAGATTTTCTTTACAAGCTTTTATTTTTTGTTTCACCTGTCCCGGTGCCTGTCTGTGTGTCTGTAATCGAATCTTGCAAGTTAAATGTGACCCACTTCTAATCGTCCGATTGATTTGAAATTTGGCAGGTGTACATAATTCCGATGACAAATTATACCTCATTTCATATAATTGGAGAAATTCAAGGCCCGATTGCTAAAAGTAGTAAAAATTTTTGGATATAGACCAAAATCGACACGGAAAAAACGATGGTGTCATTAGTTTTACGCTAAAATGTCCGGAAGTCGGAATATAGGCGAAAATGCCATGAATTCGAAACTCTCGCGTATAAAAGTCGTGGTATCTTGGAAACGACGAAGCTTCGCGAATTTTCATTACAACCAGCGCATTCCTCGTGTCGAATTACCCCTTATTTCATATCCTTGGAAACATTCAAGGCCCGATTGCCAAAAGTAGTGAAATCAATTTTTTTAAACTCATTTGCATTCTCTGGATGAACCGAAACATTGAATTTTTGTTAGATCCGAACCAAATTTTGGATATAGACCAAAATCGACACGAGAAAAACGATGGTGTCATTAGTTTCACGCTAAAATGTCCGGAAGTCGGAATATAGGCGAAAATGCCATGAATTCGAAGCTCTCGCGTATAAAAGTCGTGGTATCTTGGAAACGACGAAACTTCGCGAATTTTCATTACAACCAGCGCATTCCTCGTGTCGAATTATCCCTTATTTCATATCTTTGGAAACATTCAAGGCCCGATTGCCAAAAGTAGTGAAATAATTTTTTTTAAACTCATTTGCATTCTCTGGATGAACCGAAACATTGAATTTTTGTTAGATCCGAACCAAATTTTGGATATAGACCAAAATCGACGAGAGAAAAACGATGGTGTCATTAGTTTTACGCTAAAATGTCCGGAAGTCGGAATATAGGCGAAAATGTCATGAATTCGAAGCTCTCGCATATAAAAGTCGTGGTATCTTGGGAACGACGAAGCTTCGCGAATTTACATTACAACCAGCGCATTCCTCGTGTCGAATTACCCCTTATTTCATATCTTTGGAAACATTCAAGGCCCGATTGCCAAATGTAGTAAAATCAATTTTTTTAAACTCATTTGCATTCTCTGGATGATCCGAAACATTTTATTTTTGTTAGATCCGAACCAAATTTTGGATATAGACTAAAATCGACACGAGAAAAACTATGGTGTCATTAGTTTTACGCTAAAATGTCCGGAAGTTGGAATATAGGCGAAAATGCCATGAATTCGAAGCTCTCGCGTATAAAAGTCGTGGTATCTTGGAAACGACCAAGCTTCGCGAATTTTCATTACAACCAGCGCATTCCTCGTGTCGAATTACCCCTTATTTCATATCTTTGGAAACATTCAAGGCCCGATTGCCAAAAGTAGTAAAATCAATTTTTTTAAACTCATTTGCATTCTCTGGATGACCGAAACATTTTATTTTTGTTAGATCCGAACCAAATTTTGGATATAGACCAAAATCGACACGAGAAAAACGATGGTGTCATTAGTTTTACGCTAAAATGTCCGGAAGTCGGAATATAGGCGAAAATGCCATGAATTTGAAACTCTCGCGTATAAAAGTCGTGGTATCTTGGAAACGACGAAGCTTCGCGAATTTTCATTACAACCAGCGCATTCCTCGTGTCGAATTATCCCTTATTTCATATCTTTGGAAACATTCAAGGCCCGATTGCCAAAAGTAGTGAAATCATTTTTTTTAAACTCATTTGCATTCTCTGGATGAACCGAAACATTGAATAATTGTTAGATCCGAACCAAATTTTGGATATAGACCAAAATCGACACAAGAAAAACGATGGTGTCATTAGTTTTACGCTAAAATGTCCGGAAGTCGGAATATAGGCGAAAATGCCATGAATTCGAAGCTCTACAAAATTTAATTGTGCCTGTCTGTGTTTAATCAATCTTCAAGTTGTACACCTAATCGTCCGATTGATTTGAAATTTGGCAGGTGTACATAATCCATGACAAATTATACCATTTCATATAATTGAGAAATTAGGCGTGCTAAAGTGAAATTTGATATAGACCAAAATCGACACGAAACGATGGTGTCTTGTTTACGCAAAATGTCGAAGTCGGAATATAGGCGAATGAATTCAACCGATAAGTCGATCTTGAAACGACGAAGCCGCGAATTTCATTACAACCAGCGCATTCCTCGTCGAATTACTTTTAATCCTGGAAACATCAAGGCCGATTGCCAAGTAGTGAAACAATTTTAACCATTTCATTCTGGATGAACGACATTGAATTTGTTAGATCGACAAATTTTGATATAACCAAATCGACACAGAAAAACGATGGTGTCATTAGTTTACAAAATGTCGGAAGTCGGAATATAGGCGAAATCCATAATCGAAGCTCTCGCTAAAAGTCGTATCTGAAACGACCAGCTTCGAATTCATTACAAGCGCATCTCGTCAAATTATCTCATTCATCTTGAAACATCAACGATTGCAAAGTAGTAAAATCAATTTTAACTCTTTGATCTTGATGATCGAAAATTTTATTTGTTAGATCCGACAAATTTTGATATAGACTGAAGTCGACACGAAACGATGGTGTCATTGTTTACTAGTCCGAAGTCGGAATATAGGCGAAAATGCCATGAATCGCTCGCGAAGTCGTGGTATCTTGAAACGCGAAACCGAATTTCATTACAACCAGCATTCCTTGTCGAATTATCCTATTTCATATCTTGAAACATCAGGCCAAAGTGGAAATATTTTTAAACTCATTTGCATCTCTGGATGAACCGAAACATTGAATTTGTTAGATCCGACAATTTGATAGACCAAAATCGACAAGAAACGATGGTGTCATTAGTTTTACGCTGTCAAGTCGAATAGGGAAAATGCATGAATTGACCGCATATAAAGTCGGTATCTGGAACAGAAGCTTGCAATTTTTACAACCAGGCATTCCGTGTCGAATTACCTTATTTCATATCTTGAAACATTCGGCCGACTGTGTAAATCATTTTAAACTCATTTGCATTCTGATGATCGAAACATTTTATTTGTTAGATCGAACAAATTTTGATATACTAAATCGACACGAGAAAACGATGGTGTCATAGTTACGCTAAATGTCGGAAGTTGAATATAGGCGAATGCCATGAATTGAAGCCGCTAAAAGTCGTGTATTTGAAACACAGCTTCGCGATTTTCTTACAACCAGCGCATTCCTCGTGTCGAATTACCTTATTTCAATCTTTGGAAAATTAAGCGTTGCCAAAGTATAAATTTAAACCATTGCATTCTTGATGATCGAACATTATTGTTAGATCCGAACCAAATTTTGATATAGACCAAAATCGACACGGAAACGATGGTGTCATTAGTTTACGCAAATGTCGGAAGTCGGAATATAGGCGAATGCCTGAATTTGAAACTCCGCGTATAAAAGTCGGGTATCTTGAAACGACGACTTCGCAAATTTTCATTACAACCAGCGCATTCCTCGTGTCGAATTATCCTTATTTCATATCTTTGGAAACATTCAAGCCCGATTCCAAAAGTAGTGAAATCATTTTTAAACTCATTTGCATTCTCTGGATGAACCGAAACATTGAATAATTGTTAGATCCGAACCAAATTTTGATATAGACCAAAATCGACAAGAAACGATGGTGTCATTGTTACGCTAAAATGTCGGAAGTCGGAATATGGCGAAAATGCCATGAATTCGAATTCCCTATTAATCTTGGAAACTTAAGCGATTGAAGTGTAAATCAATTTTTAAACCATGCATTCTCGTGTCCGAAACTTTTATTTTTTATTCGACCAATTTTGAATAGAAAATCAAAAACATGTGCATTGTTTTACCTAAATTCCGGAAGTCGGAATATAGGCGAAAATCCTGATTGAATTCGCGTAAAAAGCGTGGTATCTTGAACGCAAGCTTCGCGAATTTTCATTACAAACCTAGCGCATCTCTTGAATTACCTTATTTCATATCTGGAAACATTAAGGCCCGATTGCCAAAAGTGTGAAACATTTTTTAAACTCATTTGCATTCTCTGGATGACGAAAATTATTTTTTAATCCGAACAAATTTGGTATTGCCAAAATCGCATGAGAAAACATGGTGTATGTTTTAGCTAAAATGTCGGAATCGGAAATGGAAAATGCATGAATGAAACTTCGCGTATAACAAACACGACGTGTGATATTTTAAACCGAATCGCGAATTCAAATTCATATTTGAAACTCATGCAATTCGTGTAACCTTAATTTCATACTATAGCGAAAATTCAGTGCGAATTCCCAAAATGTGAAACATTTTGTTGTGCAAAGAACTTAATTTTGCATTCTCTGGATGAACTAGGAAACATTGAATAATTGGCTGTCTGTCGTTGTCTGTGAACAATCTTGCAATTAATTACTAACGTTCTATAATTCCTATTATTTTGAATTTGGCAGTTACAAATTGATGAAAATTTAAATCTTTGATTATACATGAAATAAAGCGATTGTAAGTTAGTAAATTTTGTATAACCAAAATCGAAGGAAAAATCATGGTTCATTATTACGCTAAAATGTCGGAAGTGGAAATAGGCGAAAATCCATGAATTGAAAACTCCGCTATAAAGTCGTGGTATCTTAAACGACAAGCTTCGAATTCATTACAACCAGCATTCCTCGTGTAATTACCTTTTTCAATCTGAACTTCAAGGCCCGATTACGCCAAATTTGAATAATTTTAACTCATTTGCATTCTTGGATGAACGAAACTGGAATTTTGTTAGTCAACCAAATTTGATAGACCGAAATCACGAGAAAAACATGGTCTTAGTTTCGCTAAAATGTCGGTGGAATATAGGCGAAAATGCCTGAATTCGAAGTCTCGCTATAAACTGGATCTTGAAATCCAATTCGGAATTTTATACAACTAGCGATTCCTCGTGTAAATTATTCCTCATTTCATATCTTTGAACATTCAAGGCCCGATCCAAAATATAAATTCAATTTTGAAACATTTTGATTCTTGCGACAGAAAATTTTATTTTGTTAGATCTAACTCAAATTTTGGAATAGACTGAATACAGAGAAAACGAGTTCATTATTTTACGCTAAAAGTCCGGAATCGGAAAACGAAAATGCCATGAATTCGACTCCGTATAAAAGTCGTGTACTTGAAACGAAAACTTCGCGAATTTTTCTTAACAGCGCATTCTCGGCGAATTTCCCTATTTATATTTTGAAACATTCAGGCCCGTTCCAAGTATGAAATCATTTTTAAACTATTTGATTCTCGGATGAACGAAACATTGAATTTTGTTAGACCAAACCAAATTTTGGATAAGCCAAAATCACGAAAATACGATGGTGATTAGTTTTAGCAAAATGTCGAAGTCGAATATAGGCGAAAATGCATGAATTCGAAGCTTCGCATTAAATCGTGGATCTTGGAACGCGAATTCGCAAATTTTAATTCAACAGCGATTCTGGCGAATTCTATTTCAACTTTGAAAATTCAACTTTGCAAATTGTAAAATCTAATTTTTAAATCATTTATTTTGGAGATCGAAACATTTTTTTTGTTAGATCAACCAAATTTTGATAACGATAACGCAAAAATGGCGCGAGTTGTTTACGCAAAATGCCGAATTGAATTGCGAAAATGCCAAATTGAATCGCGAAAGTCGCGTATTTGAAACGACCAAGCTTCGCGAATTTTCTTACAACCAGCCATTTCTCTTCGAATACCTTATTTATCTTTGAAACATTCAAGGCGATTCAAATATAAAATCATTTTAAATCATTTCTTCTGGATTCCAAACATTTTATTTTTGTTAGATCCGAACCAAATTTTGATATAGACCAAAATCGAAGAGAAAAACGATGGTGCATTAGTTTTACGCTAAAATGTCCGGAAGTCGGAATATAGGCGAAAATGCCATGAATTCGAAGCTCTCGCATATAAAAGTCGTGGTATCTTGGAAACGACGAAGCTTCGCGAAATTTCATTACAACCAGCGCATTCCTCGTGTCGAATTACCCCTTATTTCATATCTTTGGAAACATTCAAGGCCCGATTGCCAAAAGTAGTAAAATCAATTTTTTTAAACTCATTTGCATTCTCTGGATGATCCGAAACATTTTATTTTTGTTAGATCCGAACCAAATTTTGGATATAGACTAAAATCGACACGAGAAAAACGATGGTGTCATTAGTTTTACGCTAAAATGTCCGGAAGTCGGAATATAGGCGAAAATGCCATGAATTCGAAGCTCTCGCGTATAAAAGTCGTGGTATCTTGGAAACGACGAAGCTTCGCGAATTTTCATTACAACCAGCGCATTCCTCGTGTTGAATTATCTCTTATTTCATATCTTCGGAAACATTCAAGGCCCGATTGCCAAAAGTAGTGAAATCATTTTTTTTAACTCATTTGCATTCTCTGGATGAACCGAAACATTGAATTTTTGTTAGATCCGAACCAAATTTTGGATATAGACCAAAATCGACACGAGAAAAACGATGGTGTCATTAGTTTTACGCTAAAATGTCCGGAAGTCGGAATATAGGCGAAAATGCCATGAATTCGAAGCTCTCGCATATAAAAGTCGTGGTATCTTGGAAACGACGAAGCTTCGCGAATTTTCATTACAACCAGCGCATTCCTCGTGTCGAATTACCCCTTATTTCATATCTTTGGAAACATTCAAGGCCCGATTGCCAAAAGTAGTAAAATCAATTTTTTTAAACTCATTTGCATTCTCTGGATGATCCGAAACATTTTATTTTTGTTAGATCCGAACCAAATTTTGGATATAGACTAAAATCGACACGAGAAAAACGATGGTGTCATTAGTTTTACGCTAAAATGTCCGGAAGTCGGAATATAGGCGAAAATGCCATGAATTCGAAGCTCTCGCATATAAAAGTCGTGGTATCTTGGAAACGACGAAGCTTCGCGAATTTTCATTACAACCAGCGCATTCCTCGTGTCGAATTACCCCTTATTTCATATCTTTGGAAACATTCAAGGCCCGATTGCCAAAAGTAGTAAAATCAATTTTTTTAAACTCATTTGCATTCTCTGGATGATCCGAAACATTTTATTTTTGTTAGATCCGAACCAAATTTTGGATATAGACTAAAATCGACACGAGAAAAACGATGGTGTCATTAGTTTTACGCTAAAATGTCCGGAAGTTGGAATATAGGCGAAAATGCCATGAATTCGAAGCTCTCGCGTATAAAAGTCGTGGTATCTTGGAAACGACGAAGTTTCGCCAAATTTGCATTACAACCAGCGCATTCCTCGTGTCGAATTACCCCTTATTTCATATCTTTGGAAACATTCAAGGCCCGATTGCCAAAAGTAGTAAAATCAATTTTTTTAAACTCATTTGCATTTTCTGGATGATCCGAAACATTTTATTTTTGTTATATCCGAACCAAATTTTGAATATAGACCAAAATCGACCCGAGAAAAACGATGGTGTCATTAGTTTTACGCTAAAATGTCCGGAAGTCGGAATATAGGCGAAAATGCCATGAATTCGAAGCTCTCGCGTATAAAAGTCGTGGTATCTTGGAAACGACGAAGCTTCGCGAATTTTCATTACAACCAGCGCATTCCTCGTGTCGAATTACCCCTTATTTCATATCTTTGGAAACATTCAAGGCCCGATTGCCAAAAGTAGTGAAATCAATTTTTTTAAACTCATTTGCATTCTCTGGATGAACCGAAACATTGAATTTTTGTTAGATCCGAACCAAATTTTGGATATAGACCAAAATCGACACGAGAAAAACGATGGTGTCATTAGTTTCACGCTAAAATGTCCGGAAGTCGGAATATAGGCGAAAATGCCATGAATTCGAAGCTCTCGCGTATAAAAGTCGTGGTATCTTGGAAACGACCAAGCTTCGCCAATTTTCATTACAACCAGCGCATTCCTCGTGTCGAATTACCCCTTATTTCATATCTTTGGAGACATTCAAGGCCCGATTGCCAAAAGTAGTGAAATCATTTCTTCTTGTTTTTATTCTATAAAATGTTCAGGTGATCAAAATATAATTATTCTTCTACCACGCCATTAAAACATACCTATTGATTGGTTTTGTAACAAACTAACTTCGAAAGAAAATAGTTCACTGTAATTTATTGGCATTTGGATATCACTTAAATGGTCGAAAACGGGCGCAGTCATTTTTTATTTTTTTCGAATCTTCATTTTCACTGTAAATTCAATGATATTTTTTCTCAATCAAATTGACAGGCACATGGAGTTATTTTTTTGCAATGGTAATGTGATATGGTGTCCAATATATTTGAAAAAAAATATCAATTTCGGAATATTGTTTTCGAAACGTCCCATTTATTCAATTGGGGTATTTTGAGTGCCGAAGTGAAGTAGCCTATATATATAGGTACCTACCTACCTATTAGAAATACCTACCTGTATTTCTTTCAATACAATGTCATATCTCAGAATTGTGATAATTTGCTTGAATGTATGTATTTCATATTTCCCGTCACCCATTAACTGATTCCTAACGGATAGAAAGATTACATGGCAACACCGTACAAAATATTTAGCTCAGGAGACCGGTGTTCGTTCGAGTGGTTGGCAATAGATTTAACTTTGAGCGTGCTTTGTGTCGTGCAAGAAGTTTTAGTCTCCAGTCTCCAGCCAGATCTCAGTAAGTATTGAACTCTTGTTATGTTTTCGTCACGTATTTGTTGTCTGTGCCCATTCGGTACGTTTAAGTAAGATTTATTTATGCAAATTTTTCCTACACTCATATTCGATGTTTCCTACACTCTTATGGTGCAACCATCCAAAAAATTGTTTTTGTACCATTTCTCTATAGTTAACGGTGAGGGGGGGGAGGCAAAAAAGCCGCCATTTTTCTTGGGATTTTTTGTGTGGATTCATGCAGCACAAAAAATAACAATTATCAAATAAGAAATAACAATTATCAGTTAACAATAATTAAAATGTAGCATTCATGCACTCAAAATAACAATTAAGAAATAAAAAGTAAGCATGCGCACAAGACGGAGATCCGAAGCATTTAAATTAGGTAATCCTACTTTTTCGAAATTTCATGTCCCCTCGATAATAAGAAATAAGTGAAAATTCAAAATGTCCAGTAAACAATATGAAACAAAAACAATACCTCAAATATTAGAAAAAGTGAGGTTATTTTCATCATCGGTTTGACCAATCCGCGGTCATCTGCGTACTAGATGCGCACTAGAAGAAAATTTCGTTAAAATAATGTAAAAAGAAAAAAGATAAACGTTGGCCAACTTCTACATGTTATTTCTTAAATGATAATTGTTATTTGTCTGCATGAACAGTCATTGAAAACTATAGAGTTCAACTTATATTGCTAAATGTTATTTGATAATTGTTATTTTTGGAAAGAATAGTTTATTCGGAAAGTTCTTAGGGGTACCTATATTGAATGCCATCTAATGGACTACTGAAAGTCGAAATTATACCTACCCATTAAATTTATTTTTATAAAATGTCCTGTGATGGGTGCACCCATACCCACAAACCCGTTACGTTCCACGGTCACTCTTCAGTATTACTAATGTTGGCAAGCGTAAAATTTATTTATGGCAAGAAGCAACAATGAGACAATGATAAACATATTCAGTTCCACTATTTCACAGTTGTGCTAAAACCCTCTATTTTACTCGATGTTATAAGTAAGACACATATTAATCGTGGCCGAAAATTCTGACTCTATAATTTAACTGAGTTGACTGTTTAGTGATACTGAATTGCTAATATCAATAAAGGCAATTAGTTGAAAATTCTGAATAATTGAATGTAGTTATCATTTCTATTCGTTACGGACCTGGACTTCCCGAAGGTAATTGTGTTGTACTTGTAAATTCCATTTTGGATCCGTCCTCTTCTTTCCAGTACCAAGGAGTTAGTTCTTCCCCTGGAGATGGTTTCGGTTCATGTGCTGGAATTCGACTGCCTTACGAATGATTCTGGGCTTGCTTATATAGGAATCTAGGGAGATGGAAGTGGTTTGCCAAACTTTCAACGTCCTCGACTGAAACTTGCCAATATTCGAATTTCCCGAGTGGATTTCCCATTTGAAACTTGTATAAAAGTGATCTAAGATGTTTGTGGTATAATTTGTACCAGGTTTCCCTTTTGAATAAATGCCGCATATAGTCAAATTTTGACCTGGTTGTTGACGTCTTGTTTATGGGTAACGCTTCAGGACACATTTTCCTTTGAAACTCAATTCCCAACTCTCAAACTTGGTAAGGTGGGTAAAAAGCATGTCAACTTGACGAGAAAAGTGTATTCTTCCAATGGATATTTCGAACTAGTAGGGAAACATTATAGGAAGAGGACAGGGTAGCCTGAAAGTTGAGGTGTCAACCCTACCTGTTCATAATATTTCCTAGATTCGTCTTTCTAACTCTAAAATTACTCCATTACATTCTGCTCAGCTTGATTATTAAAGTGTATTATACGATTTAGGAAGTCATTTTAGCACAGAACTATTATTGGGACCATACGGGGTATCGATTAAGTTGAGTTGAGTACCCTCGTCTCTATAATGTTTCCTTATTTGTACTCTCTGTAACTGAGATTGATATTTGTAGGCTCAGATTAATCAGTGAAGTGTGTATTCCGATTCTAGATATCAAATAGTTAGGATAATGTGCTTGGGAGATGGTAGTGTAGTACTGACGTGGAATCGTAAAAGTACATACAACGTTACCTATGAAGTGTATGTACCCATACCTATGAAGTGATTCATACTCACCTTGTTCAATTCTTCCACTCTTAGACTTATGGTCAGTTATCGTACTATTCCATTACTTCAGTGGCGGAGAGGGAAAGAAGTCATCGGAGGGATTTTACTTACTTTCTGCTAGATTCTTGTCATCGGAAACCTTTTCTTGAAAGTGCAGATGGAGATTCTAAACTAAAGAAAAAAGGGTGAAAATTCTAAATGGGAATTCCTAGCAATCGATCAATGATAGACTGATCGACCTACCTGGATAACCCCCCCCCCCCCTTCCCCTGTTTAACCCGGCTCAGTCTCCCTCTGAATTTCAATACCTTCATAAAGAATTAAGGTAATGAAAATCATATAATTAATTATTTTTTTTTTGTACTACCTCAATTCGAAAACGATCTCATGAAGCTTCTTGATATAGATCTACAAAAAAAAACCCAGAGTAATGTGTTTTAGTCTTCCTCTGAATTTTCTTTTTCCTTCACTTTTCTCAATAATTTTTTCATACACCAAAAAATTTCAGGTCCATCAAACATAGAAACTTTAATTCCTCACTCTACAAAAGAAACGCAATTTTAAATATGACAATTTACTACACCGACATTCAATACTTCATTTGCGCGGTACCTTATTTCGTTGCCGTTGGCGCCGTCTCTGGTGGTTAAAAACTTCCGTTACCGATGTGGGACAACCCATCCCTCCCGATACTCTGGGTCCAAAGAGACTGGTACCGGCCACTTGGTATCCTGGACTGGTTAGGGTTTTTTCCAATTTTTTTTTAATTCCTCCAATGGTTTTGTTTAAAAAAAAAAATCTGGTGGTTTTCTGGGGAGCTCCTTTTTCCTTTGCTTCTGTTGGAATTTCCCTAGCTTGTTTTTTTTCCTTTGAGGAAAAAAGTGCTTCCTTGGTACTGGGATGCTCCTTAGGTACTGGTTCATCATCTTTTTCGGGGTCGGAAGTAGAGGAAGAGTCACTAATGTCTCCAAACAAATTCCTTAAGAGTTGTGCCCGCTTTTCTTTTTCGATTCTTTCTCTTAGATACCTTTGCGTTTCCCTTAATGCCCTTTCCATATTCTTTATGGATATTTCCTCCATGTTACTGACGCTGCAAGTTGTAAACAGGTAGAACAATTTGAATTTGAATATGTTTCCCGCCTACTACGATCGTTACAATTTCTTCCAGGGGTTTTTTCTCGTTGCTCCGTGACTCAAGCGGCTTCCACGGTCAGAAGTAGGGTTGGACAGAGGGATGGTTGGGCTGGAAAAATACATTATCAAATTTTCAGTGTTGAAAACTCCCCGTTTGAGACCGTCACTTGAAATTTCATATGCATTTAGGTAAGGACACTGGGTTATTTCATAGGGACCTTCATATAGTAAGCATAACTTCTGATTGATCCCTTCACTGGCCTTAGACTGAACATTAGTTTTTAATAAAACCAGATCCCCTATATTATACTTGATTACTCGTTGTCTTTGTTGCTTTCGTCTTTTCAATGCCGCTTGGATTAACTGTTTTCGAACCAATTCGTAAATAGCAGACACTGGCTGTAGACGGGGAGTTTCTAGATATTTTTCGGTCACCTTGTTCAACTGAAAATTTGGTTTTTTACCAGTGAGTAATTCACAAGGGGCAAAACCTGTACTATGGTGGGGAATGGAGTTCAGACATTCCTCCATAGTAGGGAGGAATTTCGACCATTTGGATTGCTGTTGATGGCAATGAGCCCGTATTAGCCGTCCAAGCTCTTTCATGTATCTTTCGGACGGATTGGACTTTGGATGTCGTATGGAGGTATAACTAGGTATTATTTGGGCATCTTGCAGAGTTTTTTTCCAATGACGTGAAGTAAATTGGGTACCATGGTCGCTTAGAATTTTCTTTACTGGTATAACTGGAACCAAATCCTTAACTACGCGATTTGCCTCCGCTGCCGCAGTAGCTTTCTTGAGTGGAAACAATTTTTTAAACTTACAGCGACCAAAATATAAGTAACGCCACCTATTCCCTTGGGCAGAGGACCATAAAAATCGACTCCAACCAATTTGCCAGGGTTTCTACCTGAAACCGGAGTCCAAGGGCCTTCTGGATGGAAATTTTCTCGTTTAGATTTCTGACACAGGTCACAAGTACGTAAGATCCGAATTATATTTTTATGCATTCCAGACCAATAAAAGCGGTCTGCAATTATACTGGAAATTGTTTATGCACTAAACTGTCCTAGTTCATAATGATAATGCCAAACCAGTTTTTCCCGCAATTGTTCGGGTAGAGCAATGGTAACTTTTGCGTTAACAGGGTTTTTGTATAACAAGACCTTATTATAAATGTCAATTCCTTCCGGTACCTGAAACAAGGCCAGAACTGGCCCAGGTTCTCGATAACTGGTATGGTTATCTAATGGGAACCTAGATAAGATATCTGCCACGATATTCTCTTTCCCAGGGATGTGTTCGATCCTGAAATCAAATTGTTGTATAAATAACATCCATCGAATTATTCGTTCACTCAGAAATCTACACTGATTCATTAAAGTTAATGCCTGGTGATCCGTCCTAATGATTAGTTTGGAGCCCAGTAGATACAGCCTAGCTTTTTTTAAACAATACTTAGGAGTTCCTTTTCTGTTGTGTTCCTTTTCTGTTGTGTTATAATGTCGCTCCGCTCCATGGAGACTTCTACTAATAAACATGACCACTCCCTTATTTCCATCTTCCTGTATTTGGTACAAAACTTCTCCTATAGCATAAAGAGAACTATCCGCTTCCAAAACATAGATTTTGTTGAGATTGGGGTGAATTAACAGAACCTCCTTCAAAAATTGTTTCTTAATCAAGTTCCAGTTTTCTTCTTCATCTGGTCCCCATCTCCACGTGGTATTTTTCTTCAATAGATGACCTAATCCTTCGGTAAAATAACTATAATTTTTACAGAATTTTCTATAGTAGTTACAAAGTCCGAAGAACGCACGGAGTTGCTTCACCTTCGTAGGCCTCGGAAAGTTTTGAATGGCTGCAATTTTTTCAGGATCGGGTAGTATACCTTCGGTAGTCAGCAAGTGTCCTAAATATTTCACTTCTTTCTGTAAAAAACTTTACTTCTCCAAATTGAGTGTAATACCTGCCTTTTGCAGCTGTTTGAAAACCTTTTCTACATGCTCAAGACCGCCGCATCGTAAGATATTTGGAAAAATCGATGCATGGTATTCCATACGACACCGGCTACATAGCTTATGAAGAAATTGACGACATCCTACTGAGACACCTATTCTACCAGGCTGATCGGATTTATGTGAGAGGGAACCAAAAATACGATTTCCTCAAAGAAAAATTGCTGGAAACGGGTTTGTCGTACCAAGTGGAAATCTACGATGTGGCCTTCTATGATTCAAGTCAATGGTCGACAGACAAATTCGAGCCTACCCTGGACCACTGCCCCTACCACAACACCGGGAAGTTCATGTGTGCCCAGAGGAACACCCAATATCTTCACCAATGGCTGTGTACATATATCTTACCGAATTAAGTTTATTTTAGAATTGTTTTTTTAGGAAATAAATATGTATGTGTGTATTTCAGTGTTTCTGTCCATCTCTCCTTTCCCCTTTTTCTCTTTCAGGTGGGGTTGAGTTCCCAATTGAAAAAATTAAGTTGAAAAAATAAAGTTGAGAAAAAAAGTTGAGAAAAAAAAAGTTGAATACTTGAGAAAAAAAAATTGAGAAAAGCCAAGTTTGAAATGAAAAACGAAGAGGGAAAATCGTCAGAGGTATCTCTCTCTCTCTCACACCCGCACACGGTATACGTAGCTTACGCCACGTACACCGTATGTTTGTGAAATAAAAGTCAGGTTAGAGTCTCTGTCTATTCATTTATTTTGATATTGCATGAAGATGCCAAGATTCTTTTCACAGTTTTGAATAGGACTTTCGCCAAAGCAAAAAACATTATGGTTATAACAACACATGAGAGCACAAAAATCTTATATATTTCATGTTCCAAGGGTGGTAGTATTGGTGGTGGTGGCGGCGTTGGTGACGTCATCGCTACTGCTGCCGTTGGAAGCCTTCTCCATGGCATCACTGTACTTGTAGAATCATTCATTTCAAACTTGAGGTGATATTTCCCGATTATGTTGTTGTTGTCATCGTCTTCGAAGTGGGGTGGCCGGTCTGTGGTGAAGAATAACCTTCGAAGTCCTGCTGTTCGATTCATTGGAATCCAAGACTGATTATCGCCATTTTTGAAAGAAACCGCTACTCCTCGTACATCATCATCATACGGTATGTCTACTTATAAGATGGTGTTCAGAATCAAAGTCACTAGTATCATTTGAATCATATTACGATATTGATGGTTGTGTCGTGCAGAGATTCAACTCTTTCAATTTTCTTGTGACGTTCCGTTCCTCTTCATAAAACTGTAACTCTTCGTTCAGAGCTCTGACTTTTCGATGAAACTGTTCCAATTTTCGTGTATACTCCTCTGTCATCGACGACATAACCTCAACTGACGTCATTTTCACAACAAACTCCAATATATACTTTCTTCGTTTTCCTCTTTCTCTAAACACTCTTTCGATCCACCCTGTATATTTGGTAACGTTTTAAAATATTATTCAAGTCGTATTTGACCTTGGTAGGATTTGCGTTTATATTCAAGTTATCCCACACTTAAACCATGCAGCTGCATACTCTCTTATCTTGTTAATGTAAACAAACTCTTTCAAAGGATGCCGCCGATATCTTATCTTGTTAATGTAAACCGATATCCGGTCGCTTAAATAAACAACTGATAAGAGGAAAGTGCTGACGTAGATAATATTCCTGCAGAGACTTGTCGGTTGAGTCATGGCCGCATCATCACTGCTGACTCCTCCCACTTTCCAAAATGGCCGCCGCCATTCACTGATCACGTGACACTTCTGTCATTCAGTCTTCCGTCCGACCAATGCCGTTGACGAAGGCAGGACACACCCACGGCCATTCATTCAGTCTTCCGTATGACCAATGGCGTTGACGAATGCAGCTATTGGTTGACACCCCCATTTCAATATGGCTGCTGCTCGGCTATTGGATAGCGGCTGGCGGCTATCACCACTCCCACGACCTATCACAGCTCTCCCCACCCCCACTCTCAATCACACACTTCCATACACAACATGGCTGCAATCATTGCGACCAATCACAGACCACTCACCCCCAACCTTTTTCTCTACCCACATACAACCACCACCCCTACCCCTCTCATAAAACCGCAATTTTTTCACAAACCCCTCCCACAACGAACCGCTTATGACCACCACCATCATCCCTACCCCCACCTTCGCGGAAAACTACCCCCTCATCATATTCGCCTAAGGGTTGCAAAATAGGGGATGAGTTCGTAGTGGCATAGCATATCTACTTTCGTTGATCGTGAAAATGATATATACATTGGAACCTGACGGCGAAAGTATGTTTTTTTTCAGAAGTTTTTCACTTGGAGTAAGGTAAACCCGGGGAAGTGTGATTGTGGGGCAAGTGTGACAACTCGTTATAAAATGTTCTACGATGTAGTAATACTAGTGGCATCTCGGGGGTTGATGCACAAACTCTTGAACAGCTGCCAGTGTGAATTTGAAATTTATCCAATATGGCGAACAACGGTATTTAGGAAGTTTATTTATGGTAGTGTTATTACACTTGTCCATACAGTGTCTAGACTTTGTTTAGATATTCTGTGAGAAGTGATTAATACGAAGTAAGTGAAGATTTTACGGTTGACGTAACACCGTCAACCGTAAAATAATAAGGATGGGAGTAAAAGTGTGTGCATGAGGAAATGTTATTTCAATTGTTATCTGAATTACGACTTGGGTCACACTCACCCCGTTCATGTTGGAGAGTGAGGTGAATGTGACCACCTGTACGGGGCAAATGTGAACCAAATATACACGAGATGACTTAACACATGCACTTGCAGCGATAAAAAGAGGTGCTATCTCGATATACCGGGCACATAAAGTTTTTAATATCCCAAAAACCACCCTCTTATACCGTCTGACTGTTGCTAGAGGTGTAAAAAGCAAATCACAAGGTAGAGCTCCAGCAATTCCGCTCGAAAAGGAGACGAGATTGGCTGAGGGACTGAAGATTATGGAGCAATGGGGATTTGGAATATCGAGATTGGAAATGGTTAGAACTTGTTCGTGAAAACCATTCAACGATTAAAGACTTTACATTGTTCACAAGATAATATTGAAAGTTATAGAGTTCAGCTCATTAGGAAATCGTCTCTGGTTACGAATCTAATTTGATACCACTATCTAAAGTTTTCCTGAAGTGGTGAAATTTTAACTAAATAAACAAGTGACAGGAATATATCTGTATTAGTAAAATTGTTTAATACTCAAAATACCTGACCGGTATATTTTCGGGTATATTCATTAATCTATCATCGCCAATTGAGAGAATGAAGACTATAGTACATTTCCAGCACGCAACCAAGGAGTTGCTAGACTCATAGGACCTAGTGACCGGTCCGAGATTGTTTTGTGTGCACACATACTAGACAACCCGTTACCATCCTCGGCCACTCTTTACAGTACGTTCTATTTTTTATATAGAGTTCTTCTGCGTAAAGCCGGGATCCATGCTTAGCAGAGAGTAACATTGTAGCTCTACAAACATACTCATTCCAACATTTCTCAATTTAGCTATTAAATTGTCAATGATGAGCCTTAGTCAAGTACTGAAATCAATTCTAGAGGATTTAATGTGGTACTGATAGGCTTCAACTAATATGACCTAGATATATTCCACAAATTAAGGATTCCAGATTCAAACCAGGAACAATTATCAAATTTCAATTTTCCTATCTTTACAATATTCTTTGAAGTGCAGGAGGACAGACTGTTGTTTATTGCGGTACTCAAAATTCAAATTCGTGACACTGTTTGAAATTTATTAGTCTGATATCTTACCCAAAATTCCTATAGAATTTACTCCTGACAACGTGTGTGAAAAGTCCACTAATATATTTATCTCGTCACACATCAAGGAGTTTGCAGGGACATCGTCCGCTGATGGACATGAATGCTTCTGGGTGCACCCATACCCACAAACCCGTTACTTTCCACGGTCACTCTTCAGTATTACTATGTTGGCAAGCGTAAAACCAGGATTTATTTATGGCAAGAAGCAACAATGAGACAATGATAAACATATTCAGTTCCACTATTCCACAGTTGTGCTAAAACCCTCTATTTTACTCGATGTTATAAGTAAGACACAGACTAATCGTGGCCGAAAAATCTGACTCTATAATTTAACTGAGTTGACTGGTTAGTGATACTGAATTGCTAATATCAATAAAGGCAATTAGTTGAAAATTCTGAATAATTGAATGTAGTTATCATTTCTATTCGTTACGGACCTGGACTTCCCGAAGGTAATTGTGTTGTACTTGTAAATTCCATTTTGGTTCCGTCCTCTTCTTCCCAGTACCAAGGAGTTAGTTCTTCCCCTGGAGATAGTTTCTGTTCAAGTGCTGGAATTCGACTGCCTTACGACTGATTCTGGGCTTGCTTATATAGGAAAAGGTCGTATCTAGGGAGATGGCATTTGTTTGCCAAACTTTCAACGTCCTCGACTGAAACTTGCCAATATTCGAATTTCCCGCGTGGATTTCCCATCCGAAACTTGTATAAAAGTGATCTAAGATGTTTGTGGTATGATTTGTAGCAGGTTTCCCTTTTGAATAAATACCGCATATAGTCAAATTTTGACTCTAAACCTGGTTGTTGACGTCTTGTTCATGGGTAACGCTTCAGGACACATTTCCCTTTGAAACTCAATTTCCAACTCTCATACTTGGTAAGGTGGGTGAAAAGCATATCAGCTTGACGAGAAAAGTGTATTCTTTCAATGGATATATTGGACTAGTGGGAAAAAATTATAGGAAGAGGACAGGGTAGCCTGAAAGTTGAGGTGTCAACCCTACCTGTTCATAATATTTCCTAGATTCGTCTTTCTAACTCTAAAATTACTCCATTACATTCTGCTCAGCTTGATTATTGAAGTGTATTTCACGATTTAGGAAGTTATTTTAGCACAGAACTATTATTGGGACCATACGGGGTATCGATTAAGTTGAGTTGAGTACCCTCGTCCCTATAATGTTTCCTTATTTGTACTTTCTGTAACTAAGATCGATATTTGTAGGCTCAGATCAATCAGTGAAGTGTGTATTCCGATTCTAGATATCAAATAGTTAGGATAATGTGCTTGGGAGATGGTAGTGTAGTGCTGACGTGGAATCGTAAAAGTACATACAACGTTACCCATACCTATGAAGTGATTCATACTCACCTTGTTCCATTCTTCCACTCTTAGACTTGTGGTCAGTTATCGTACGATTCCATAACTTCAGTGGCGGAGAGGGAAAGAAGTCATCGGAGGGATTAAACTTACTTTCTGCTAGATTCTTGTCATCGGAAACCTTTTCTTGAAAGTGCAGATGGAGATTCTAACTACGGCTTGGGAGATTCTTTTTCTGAACTATATTACATCCTCAGACGATGCTCTGAAGTTCTCCATAGTTGACTTCATAACGCTAGTTTTTTTTTATTTCTGTATATATCAAAATCCCTCCCCCTACCCCCCAAGATCTAGGAATTTATGTAATCTAACAAGACCCCGGGTCACACTGTCTCAGTCTCCCCCTGAATTTTCATAGGTTTTATTGAAAAGAAAAAAAGGTGAAAATTCTAAATGGGAATTCCTAGAAATTGATTAATGATAGACTGATCGACCTACCTGGATAACCCGCCCCCCCCCTCCTTCCCCTGTGTAACCCGGCTCAGTCTCCCCCTGAATTTCAATACCTTCATGAAGAATTAAGGAAATGAAAATAATATAATTAAATTTTTTTTGTACTACCTCAATTTGAAAACGATCACACGAAGCTTCCTGATATGGATCTACAAAAAAAACCCCAGAGTAATGTGTTTTAGTCTTCCTCTGAATTTTATTTTTCCTTCACTTTTCTCAATAATTTCTTCATACACCAAAAAATTTCATGTCTATCAAACATAGAAACTTTAATTCCTCACTCTACAAAAGAAACGCAATTTTAAATATAACAATTTACTACACCGACATTCAATACTTCATTTGCGCGGTACCTTATTTCGTTGCCGTTGGCGCCGTCTCTGGTGGTTAAAAACTTCCGTTACCGATGTGGGACAACCCATTCCCTCCGATACTCTGGGTCCAGCGAGACTGGTACCGGCCACTTGGTATTCTGGACTGGTTAGGGTTTTTTACAATGTTTTTTTATTTCCTCCGATGGTTTTGTTCTTAAAAAACATTTTCTGGTGGTTTTCTGGGGAGCTCCTTTTCCCTTTGCTTCTGTTGGAATTTCCCTAGCTTGTTTTTTTTCCTTTGAGGAAAAAAGTCCTTCCTTGGTACTGGGATGCTTCTTCGGTACTGGTTCATATCTTTTTCGGGGTCGGAAGTGGAGGAAGAGTCACTAATGTCTCCAAACAAATTCCTTAAGAGTTGTGCCCGCTTTTCTTTTTCGATTCTTTTTTTTAGATACCTTTGCGTTTCCCTTAATGCCCTTTCCATATTCTTTATGGATATTTCCTCCATGTTACTGACGTTGCAAGTTGTAAACAGGTAGAACAATTTGAATTTGAATATGTTTCCTGCCTACTACGATCGTTACAATTTCTTCCAGGGGTTTTTTCTCGTTGCTCCGTTACTCAAGCGGCTTCCACGGTCAGAGGTAGGGTTGGACAGAGAGATGGTTGGGCTGGAAAAATACATTATCAAATTTTCAGTTTTGAAAACTCTACGTTTGAGACCGTCACTCGAAATTTCATATGCATTTGGGTAGGGACACTGGCTTATTTCATAGGGACCTTCATATAGTAAGCATAACTTCTGATTGATCCTTCCACTGGCCTTAGACTGAACATTAGTTTTTAATTAAACCAGATCCCCTATATTATACTTACTTACTCTTTGTCTTTGTTGCTTTTAATTTTTCAATGCCGCTTGGATTAACTGTTTTCGAACCAATTCGTAAATAGCAGACACTGGCTGTAGACGGGGAGTTTCTAGATATTTTTCGGTCACCTTGTTTAACTAAAAATTTGGTTTTTTACCAGTGAGTAATTCACAAGGGGCAAAACCTGTACTATGGTGGGGAATGGAGTTCAGACATTCCTCAATAGTAGGGAGGAATTTCGACCATTTGGATTGCTGTTGATGGCAATGAGCACGTATCAGCCGTCCAAGCTCTTTCATGTATCTTTCGGACGGATTGGACTTTGGATGTCGTATGGAGGTATAACTAGGTATTATTTGGGCATCTTGCAGAGTTTTTTTCCAATGACGTGAAGTACCATGGTCGCTTAGGATTTTCTTCACTGGTATAACTGGAACCAAATCCTTAACTACGCGATTTGCCTCCGCTGCCGCAGTAGCTTTCTTGAGTGGAAACAATTTTTTAAACTTAGTGGAAATGTCTACAGCGACCAAAATATAAGTAACGCCACCTATTCCCTTAGGCAGAGGACCATAAAAATCGACTCCAACCAATTTGCCAGGGTTTCTAGCTAAAACCGGAGTCCAAGGGCCTTCTGGATGGAAATTTTTTCGTTTAGATTTCTTACACAGGTCACAAATACGTAAGATCCGAATGATATTTTTATGCATTCCAAACCAATGAAAGCGGTCTGCAATTATACTGAAAATTTTTGATGCACTAAAGTGTCCTAGTTCATAATGATAATGCCAAACCAGTTTTTCCCGCAATTGTTCGGGTAGAGCAATGGTAACTTTCGCGTTAACAGGGGTTTTGTTTAACAAGACCTTATTATGAATGAAATAATGTTTACTTAGCTGTTCTTCTCTAACACTTAGACTCCTAACCTCCCCGTGTTTGTACTGAAGGAATTTTCCCAAGAGAGGATCCGTTTTTTTGATAGTGTTCCAAAGATTCCAAATCCCGGACTGAGTCAATACCTTCCGGTACCTGAAACAAGGCCAGAACTGGCCCAGGTTCTTGATAACCGGTATGATTATCTAATGGGAATCTAGATAAGATATCTGCCACGATATTCTCTTTCCCCGGGATGTGTTCGATCCTGAAATCAAATTGTTGTATAAATAACATCCATCGAATTAATCGTTCGCTCAGAAATCTACACTGATTCATAAAAGTTAATGCCTGGTGATCCGTCCTAATGATTAGTTTGGAGCCCAGTAGATACAGCCCAGCTTTTTTTAAAGCATGAACAATACTTAGGAGTTCCTTTTCTGTTGTGTTATAATGTCGCTCCGCTCCATGGAGACTTCTACCAATAAACATGACCACTCCCTTATTTCCATCTTCCTGTATTTGGAACAAAACTGCTCCTATAGCATAAAACTATCCGCTTCCAAAACATAGATTTTGTTGGGATTGGGGTGAATTAACAGAACCTCCTTAAAAAATTGTTTCTCAATCAAGTTCCAGTTTTCTTCTTCATCTGGTCCCCATCTCCATGTGGTATTTTTCTTCAATAGATGACTCAATCCTTCGGTAAAATTACTATGGTTTCTACAGAATTTCCTATAGTAGTTAAAAAGTTCGAAGAACGCACGAAGTTGCTTTACCTTCGTAGGCTTCGGGAAGTTTTGAATGGCTGCAATTTTTCCAGGGTCGGGTAGTATACCTTCGGTAGTCAGCAAGTGTCCTAAATATTTCACTTCTTTTTGTAAAAAACTGCACTTCTCCAAATTGAGTGTAATACCTGTTTTTTGCAGCTGTTTGAAAACCTTTTCTACATGTTCTAAGTATTCCTCGTATGATGTAGAAGCTATTAATAAATCGTCAATGTAATTATGGGTGAATTCTCTTACCTCCGGTCCTAGAATAAGGTCCATTGCTCTTGAAAAACTTGCTACACTAGTTTTCAATCTGAAGGGCAATACCTTGTAGACAAAACTACGGCCATTATATAAAAATGCAGTATAATGCCAACTCTACCTCTCCATTGGAATCTGCCAGTAGCTGGAGGTTAAATCTAAGGAAGTTAAATGAGTGCAATTATGAAATCTTTGTAGGAGTTCGTCAATGGCAGGTGGATTTTCTATATCTGAAATCATTCTATTATCCAATTCTCTAGCATCAAGACAAATTCGGACACTTCCGTCTTTCTTCCTCACCACCGTCATTGGACTAGAATGAGGTGATGCAGCTCTAGTTATTATTCCCAACTCCTCCATTTCTTTCAATTTTGCTTCCACTTGTGGTCTGAGCGCTAACGGAACTGGATAGGATTTCCTCGCGAAATAGTCTTGTGCCTTCATAAGGATTCTGTGTTGATACAACGATGTTAGACCAGGCTTTTCACTGAACAACCCCATATATTTCATGAGTAGATCTTCCAACCTTTTCCTTTCGGATATCTTCAAATGTGCCTGGTTGATCTTCTCTTCAATGCGTTCTGTCCCATCAACGGCAACAACATTGATGTTGGTGTGAAAAACCCCAAACTCCTCTGGTTCGAAATGGCATTCCGGTGGTTTTTCCGGTACGGTGGTAAACGGAACATTTGGGACTGTATCTTGATTTAGTCTGGAAATATATTTTACAATCATATTGATACATCCAATCTATGCCAAATATTATTGACCGTATAAGATTGGGGATACAACAGGTGTGAAAAGTCTGGTTGGAGAGGATTATAGGTAACCAAATTTGTTTATTTACCCTTCTACTTTTTTTGGTGAGAAGCTCCATTAACCTGTAGGACCTTCATGGGGAGAATGTGTAACGCCATTCGTGACTGTAACTCCTGCTGGAATTGTTCTGAAATACATGTTACTTCACTTCCAGTATCGATAAGTACCGAAATTTCTCTTTCTCCAACCAGTACCCTGATTTCTGTTAAGGGTTCTTGAAGTGGATCGCCCCCTTGTATATATGACAAGCCCTTCCTGTCTTCCCTATTCTTTCCTATCGCCTTAACAGGTTCCTTTATTCCCTGTTTCTTCGCTCCCAAGCCCCCCTCTTCTTTCTTCCATCCCATCTTTTCCATAATCCGATATCCTTTATTCGTCTCGGTTTCAGCCTCAATTCCCGGATCAGATCGTCCTGAATTGGTTGCAGTCGAACTCGACGATCCCTTCAATTCGACTGACTCTCGTTTTCCGAACCCCTTACCCAGGTTGGGTTTTTATTCAGACGATACGGATGAAATGTCTGCCTAATGATGTTGACTCGCTTTCCTCCGGTTCTCATAGGCGCGAACTCTGCTTCCCTTGCCGGAGTGGTGTTTGTCTCTCTCACTAGAATATCTTCTTGTTTATTTAAAAAATCGGCAGCAGACATAATGGTTTTGTCCGCTACCAAGGCCCACAAACCCGTTACTTTCCACGGTCACTCTTTAGTATTACTAATGTTGGCAAGCGTAAGACCGGGATTTATTTATGGCAAGAAGCAACAATGAGACAATGATGAACATATTCAGTTCCACTATTTCACAGTTGTGCTGAAACCCTCTATTTTACTCGATGTTATGAGTAAGACACAGACTAATCGTGGCCGAAAATGCTGACTCTATAATTAGTGGTTAGTGATACTGAATTGCTAATATCAATAGAGGCAATTAGTTGAAAATTCTGAATAATTGAATGTAGTTATAATTTTTATTCGTTACGGACCTGGACTTCCCGAAGGTAATTGTGTTGTACTTGTGAATTCCATTTTGGATCCGTCCGTTCTTCCCCTGGAGATGGTTTCGGTTCAGGTGCTGGAATTCGACTGCCTTACGACTGATTCTGGGCTTGCTTATATAGGAAAAGGTCGTATCTAGGGAGATGGAATTTGTTTGCCAAACTTTCAACGTCCTCGACTGAAACTTGCCAATATTCGAATTTTCCGCGTGGATTTCCCATCCGAAACTTGTATAAAAGTGATCTAAGATGTTTGTGGTATGATTTGTAGCAGGTTTCCCTCTTGAATAAATACCGCATATAGTCAAATTTTGACTCTAAACCTGGTTGTTGACGTCTTGTTCATGGGTAACGCTTCAGGACACATTTTCCTTTGAAACTCAATTTCCACCTCTCAAACTTGGTGAAGTGGGTAAAAAGAATATCAGCTTGACGAGAAAAGTGTATTCTTCCAATGGATATATTGGACTAGTAGGAAAACATTATAGGAAGAGGACAGGGTAGCCTGAAAGTTGAGGTGTCAACCCTACCTGTTCATAATATTTCCTAGATTCGTCTTTCTAACTCTAAAATTACTCCATTACATTCTGCTCAGCTTGATTATTAAAGTGTATTTCACGATTTAGGAAGTTATTTTAGCACAGAACTATTATTGGGACCATACGAGGTATCGATTAAGTTGAGTTGAGTACCCTCGTCCCTATAATGTTTCCTTATTTGTACTTTCTGTAACTAAGATTGATATTTGTAGGCTCAGATCAATCAGTGAAGTGTGTATTCCGATTCTAGATACAAATAGTTAGGATAATTTGCTCCTAACTACGGCTTGGGAGATTCTTCTTCTGAACTATAATACATCCTCAGACGATGCTCTGAGGTTTTCTATAGTTGACTTCATAACGCTAGTTTTTTTCATTTCTGTATATATCAAAATCTCTCCCCCTACCCCCCAAGATCTAGGAATTTATGTAATCTAACGAAACCCCGGGTCACACTGTCTCAGTTGCTTGCGTGAAAAAGCAAGCAGGATTGCAGGGATCAGGATACAAGCGAAAAAGTGGTGACTAACCCCTGAACTGACTTGTACGTATCTTAGGTACCATGAATGCTTAGGGTACCATCGAATGTCCAAGCTGGAAACTGCGTGTTCAACTGTTTCGCTGCAACTTGTTGAACGAGATGAACGGCACAAAAAAATGGTGGCTTCTTCCTGAGAATGAAGAGTGGAATTCTAAATCCGACCTCCTGTCGAAAACTTCACAAGCAAATCTCCTATACTTGTTTAAACTGGATCAACTCCACTTTGTAACCCAAATCAAATCGGAAAACGACCAATAAATCTATTTTATCGCCAAAACTATAGAGAAGACCTTTTGTTCCCACGCCAATCTTCTATTTTCCTCCAAAATTTCCTATAAATCGCATAATGTGCTCCACCAGTGTTGGTAACGGTTGATAGTTACGTAATATTGCCATCATCATTCTCGCTCCTGAAATTAAATATTCCCGCCCGGAAGTTGAATTTGACTAGGATAGTCGCCGAACGTCTCCGACGTCGTTCCGACAATCGGCGTTCATTGGACAATTGACAGGAATGAATGACATGACAGTTCCATTTACTGTCAATGGACAACAAAATCTTTAAATAAGCAACTAAACATTTCGTAAGTATTTCGTAACTGGTAACATTCATTGCTATCGTTTTTGTAACGTAACTCTATTCCATTATCTTTGTTTTAGATATTGCTGAGATCACTACCATGATCAGAAATCGAATGGACACACACACACACACATACTCCAAAGTGCCTAGGAAAATAATATCCACTATGATTGTGATCGCTCGTATTTTACTATTGCATATCCAGGGAGCTCTAAGACTCGTTCCTGCGACGAAATTCACTTATTTCTTTGATGTTATTAAGTTACTCGCGAGTATTCCGCATTTCTAGTAATTTTGCATTTTAGTGAAACATAGGTGCTCCGTTACTATTATTGTTGTGTATTGTGCATTTATTTCAGTACTATTTATATGTATTGTTTAAATAAAATAAAGCACGATTTTTTTTTTTAGGCCCAAATTAAGTATACTTTTCCTTTATATGTATTGAAAGAATAGATAATGTATGCTTATATAAATAAATCAATTCTTGGTTGTCTATTTTCAGGATGGTCAGATGGCAATCCAAACGTTCTGTTGCGTGGCTAGAATTAGGCACGTAACAACAGATATGATAATCGAAGGAGATATTGTAAAAATGTTGCCTGAACCCATGAGAGACAGAAGGGACCACTTGACTTTCAGATCCAATTTTGCAGGGCTGAACCTTTGAATTTTCAAAAGTTTGTAACTTTCCTACTCATAAAAATATTGAAATTGTGCAAACACCAAGAAATTATTCCTTCCTTGTATTTTCAAATTATTCACATTTGCCCCAAACATAAAACAGTTTGACTAAGCTGAACTTCATTGTCACCCTTACCCCAAATAAACGGGAAAGTGTGACCATGACCATGTTCTTTTTTTAAATATGGATTACTTCTATATGCGATGTTATAAAAATACCTAGATTCCAAAGTATGTAGTCAAGTCCCTAAAGACCATAGGTCATACATATGAGGTCCATAGCAATCTCCAAAATATTTCATAATGTATCATACAAATCAACTCGTTGAAAACTAGGTCACACTTCAACGGGTTTACCTTGAATTGAAAATTAATTTCTGACTGCAAATGGATGTTAATGACGTTTAGCATTGACAGGCCTCGAAAATCCCACCTAGAAAGCTAGTAGTATGAAATAAAATCAAAAGTAAAACAAAATATTCAAAGGCACTAAAAAGTTAGAAATAACTTGACGTAGGTTATTCTGTGAGTAAAAAATGCAAAAGCTTTTTTTTCTAAGTCCTGAAGCAAAATGTTTAGGAATATCTTGAATTTTTGAATGTTGACAATGTATTCATAATATACGACCTCAAAAACCCTCACATACTTTGGTAGTTAAGAATAATATACATTGTTCCCTGGGTAATGGAAATACCAAACAAACAATATCGAATGCTGTATCTACCGTAGTATATAGGATCTGAGGTTATATCGCCCAAGTATTTGACTTCCTTGGAAAAAGTTAGCTGAGTTCCATTCAGGGTTGGGGCTTTCAGTTCGTACTTTCGCCTCTGTGTGAATGGAAACAGCACTGTTTTGCTAGGATTTACACTCAGTCCCTTCTTTGCGCACTAGCTTCTGATTGAATTTAGGGCTGTCTGCATGCGATTGGATATTATCTCGTCATGTTTGCCCCTGATAATCGTGTCGACCAGGTCATCGGCGTAACCTTGAGTCGTAATTCCAAGATTCATGTAGCTTTCACTATCAGATTATCCACGGTCAGTGACCACAAGCAAGGCAAGAAAACCCCGCCTTGCGGAAAACCTTTCTTATTCTGACCGTTTTCTCTCCAAGAGCAGCTAGAAAGATTCTGCTTTTAATCTTTGCATGTACCTCTGATCAGTGAAGTGTTTATATTCCTTTATATTCCTTTCTGATGATGGAGTCATGTGAGGTGTTATCGAAAGCACCCCACGAATGCACACAGAGCCATTTCTTTGGACAAGTAAGTCTCTTCGAAGTATTCAACTAAGCATTGTTGAGTATTAATCGAAGCGGTCTGTCTTAGAGAATTTCACTTCTTATATAACAGTAATCCCTTCACACATTTGCCTCCATGTTCTTCTTCTGGATTTTTATCTTAGAAAGAGTCGCCTTCTAGTCTTTCCAGTGTGCCAAAGTTTTAGCTCTATTGAAGAGTTTCCTAACTTTTTTCCTAAGTTCATTCCACCAAGGCATGTTGACTACGCTTTGTTTTTCTGGGCAGCTGATTTTATATGCTTTCATTAGAGCATTTTGAAGCTACTTGGAGGCTGTCTCAAGTTCCTCAGCTGAATTTCGCTTTTCGGATCATGGCATACTGTTTTCTGATCATATCCAATAGCTATTGAGTGAACAATGTGATTTATTGGGCTGATGTACTGGCCAAATTGGCACACTTGTGCACTTATGTAACAATGTTGCTTATCGGGGTCACCTTGGTGTATAGGACTGAAATAATGATTTTAAAGCAATACTGACTGAAATATATTATGGTATGATTTAAAAAAAAAACATTATTTAAAGTTTATTGTCGAGCTGCTTTTATCACTTGGAGAGATGGAATTTGTTTTTGGCCTGTTTGAGATGGCCCTCGTAATAAAATATGTCTGAACCTGCATGCATAATTGTTAATGTTTCAATATTGATAGGTTATTTTGATTTCAGATGGAGACTGCAAGGTCTCATTGGAGGATCTGTTGGCATTTGCCACAGGTGCTAACAAGATTCCAGCATTGGACTTTCCAATGACACCAGCTATCCAATTTCTTAATGATGATTCACGTTTCCCTAAGGCAAATACATGTGCTCTCATTTTATGTTTACCTGTGACGGAACAAGAGTTTGATAAGTTTGTTGATAACATGGATTTCGCCAGTTCAAATAGTTTGCCAGCATTTCGGTTTGCTTAATTATGAATGTATATTTTTTCATCAAAACTGAAAAACAATAATTTCAAAAAAATACTCATACCACTGTTGAACAGAAAACACATTCCTAATAAAACTTCCTAGTCTAGTTCAAGGTTATCTTCAAATGCTGATAAATTCAGAAAATTGAGAATTATGTTGTAATATATTCCTCCATCAGCTTATTAATAATAATTCTCCAGAGAGGGCCATCGAAAATGAAACAGAACCCCATTTCAAAATCTTAAACAGCACTATCTCCCTTGTGATATCTCAATTAAAAGGTAATGACACTGTGAATACGTTCGTCAAAATCGCACTTCAACATCTTGGTTGGTTCATGTTCTAGAGGATGCTGAATAATTTTCGGGATTTCGCGTGTTTAAATTCTATTAAACGACAACGGCGGGAGAGAAAAGGTTATTTGACTTGTTATATATTTCAATCATCTATTTGAGGAGATATGAGAGAAAAATATACAACGGAACAGATAAACTATACTGAGAAATGACACCCTGTATGAATTTTTCGAATCTTCAGGTAGATAGCAAAAATTCAAATGACGTTAACTCGTTGAATTCAACTTTTTGTAGCATGCGAACGAACCAAGATATAAAAGTGTGATTTTGACAAATGTATTCACTGTCCCATTTCCTCTTAATTGAGATATAATAGGAGGGTAGTTGAAGTGGGGGAGCCAGAGGTCAGGGGAGTGGTCAGATAGACGTGTTGAGAACGCCAAAAAAAATCTCACGTGACTGGTTGGTATAAAGTTTGCAACATATGGGAAAAAAATTATTAGAGTATTGAAAAAGTTTTCAGGGTGATCTAATGGTGAAACATTGAAAAATGTTATTTGAAAAAAAAAATTATGCTCAGAATCCAATTTAAGGTCTATGTGCAGAGTTTTGAATCAAAATCCCGTTTTTTTAATATTTTCTGATCGATTCAAAAATATCCAATTTTTCATTTCCAAATAGCTCAAGATTACTGAAATCTATGTATTTCGATATCAATAGATAAATTGGGGCATTTTTTCCACAATCGATATGATTGAGGAATGGGTTTTGGCCAAGTCTCTTGCTGTTGCAATAGTTTATATCTATTAGCCTATCAACATTTAGTTGATTTTTAACATCAACTGAGGAAATGCAGTTATTCCGATTGTCTCTGCATGGAAATATTGGTTAAATTTTGATTCAGTTATTCGATACAAACTATTGCAACAGCGAGCGGCGGGCTGAAAACCCATTTTCAGATGGTTCAATTAATAAAATTGTGAAAAAAATTAAATAGTTCATCGATTGGTATTAAAATACTTAGATTCTATTCAATCTGAGTTATTTGAAAGAAAAATAGGATATGTATAAATTGATCAGAGATTATAGAAAAAAAAGTGATTTTAGATATTTTCGAATAAATGCTTGGAACTGCACATAAGCCATATTATTGGATTCTAACTTCTTTCGATATTCTGCCATCTTCATAGTTTTTTCAACTTGGTGCCTTGCTGGCGATCATGTGAAATTTTAATTGATTTTGAGGTTATTCGATATGCATTTCATTTTTGATGGCCTACTCTCCTATGAACATCTCATTTTATATACAGGGTAGTTCCTTTCGAAAAATTAATGAGACTTCCTCATGAAGTTTTTTCTCAAATTTCTCGGACACAGGGTGGTGAAGTTTTCGAAAATATTCAGTTCAGAGTGCCCTTTTTTTAATCAAAAAAGGAGATTTTCCACGAGAATTCAATTGGTTTTTCTGAAATAGTTTTTTTATCGAAAAGGGAGTCATTTTCATCAAGAATGAAATTTATTATAACAAATTGATTTCACAAGACGAATCTCCAGTTCCAATTTGGACAAATGATAGAATGCACAATTATTGAATAATTGTACTTTTGTTTCCATAAAATCTCAACAATTTTCTACACCTTTTTTGGTTAATAGATACCTTTTTTGTATTAACTGAAGACAATTTGTTATTTTTCAAAATTGGAAGTAAGATGTGCCCCATATCATAACCCTGATCTCAACACATATGTTTGGTAAGGTATTAAAGTCAGTTTTCGAATGCATGAATATTTTTACAATTGCATTCACGTGGTTGATTATTTCCAGTCATCAAAAAATAAATTGGAGTTTTTCAAATATTTTGCTATTTTCTGCATCGAAATTTATTTTTATTTGAATTGATGTTTCTGGAAACGACTTTCATTTTCTAGTTGTTTCGAAATTGTGTTGTGTCAGGTACAAATATATTCGGTGACCATGTATTGTTGATTCATGTAGTATATATAAAAGTTGAATTTCATAGTAAATTGATTACTGAGTAGTTGTGTTTGGGTACAGAATACCGAGGATGAGTGCCAGTAGTAGTAGCCGATTGAAAGCTGTAGTAGCCGATTGAAAGCTGTATTCATGTATTTCGAAGAATTTATCCTGAGTGTGCAACTTATTCAAAGTACCCTAGATGTAACAATAATAATATACGTTATTTCGTATATTCAGTCAATATGGAAAGCAAAATGAAAACTAAAATCAGATATTCCCTAACTTTTTTCATTTATTCGTCCAGTAGAAATTGAACATAATTTTTGTTAATTCACGGATCAATATTCTCCAAAAGGTGGCCAATTTCTGTTCGCAATTTGATATAGAGATTGACAGCATTGAAAGGGTCGTAATCTTTCACATATCCCTTCTCTGATACAATGCAATTTCACAGATTTTGAACATCTTCATCACAATACGGTATTTCCTTTATGAAGTTTACATCAGCTTTAATAGTATCCGCAATTCCATCAGGTATTGCAATGACACAATTTTTTGCTCCGTATAAGTGGAGTATTTCAAATAAACACATTGGTCTTCCTGTAGGTGATTATGCTATTTCGAAACCCACGAATTTTTTGTGTGTTCCATTCGAAGGCAACTTTGTTTAATTCATTCTGTGAACAAAATAGTTTTATGTTAGATTCAATATTGTGAACAGTTTTCAAACATATTTCTCCATCATCAAAAAAATATTCACAATATTTTCACATATTTTTTTTCTTCAAATGAGTCAAAAGTGACGTTAATGTATATGAAGTACATAAAGACACTCAACTACATTAGGGTTTCTAACTATACCAAAATACATGTTGATATAGCTGAATGAAGTTGAACTGAATTTGTCCTTATTAGGTACCTGTACTTTATATTTCTAACAGTTTATGATGTCACTCAGTTTGAGTCCCCTGATGAAGCCTTGGATACATGTTCTATGGATTGATAAATCCAGTCTAGTGAAATTATGTAGTGAAGTATCTTTGTATACACAATTTTACAAGTTTCATCAGTATCATTTCAATCCATTCAACAGATAAGTACATGTTGATTCTCCATTCCTTGGAACGGTCGAAATAACCTGTTACTAATACCTATGAATCAATAGAAAATATAATCAATTTCAAACAAAAAGTCTAATTTTGAATTTTGTGCAATTTAATATTTTTCAATGCAGAGCGCTTTCAATCTATAAGGTTATCTTCAGTACTTGCTCGTCAGGCAAGAACAGAAGAGGACCCATAAAATACAGAGATTCATTCATAGAGTTGAAATGTATAAAATTATGACGAAAAGTGTAAAACATAAAATCTTGAAAATAAATAAAAATAAAAACACTGCCAGCGTTTTTCGATATGCAAACCTTTTTCCTTCATGGGTTCCCCTCTGTTCTTGCCTGACGAGCAAGCACTGAAGATGACCTTATAGGTTGAAAGTGCTCTGTGATTGAAAAATATTAAATTGCACAAAATACAAAATTTTACTTTTGGTTCTGCCCCATGCACACCTACTCCCACTTAATCAATTTCACACCTACTATGATTGAAAAGGACAAAAATATTATAAGATATACAATGTTTTTTTTTTGTTCAATACTCAAACTATCAGTGGATGAGATTTGAAAACAACAAGCACTTTATTTTTATTTATTTTTTTTATGTTCTGGTTCCCACGAAAAGGGATATCCTGTAATGTTCAGAGAACATCGTGGGAACCAAGGGAAAGAAGGTAGGAGTTGGTGTTCTTCTTAAATTTCTGGAGGTTGTATGCCTCGGGGAACACCTCCCTAGGCAATGAGTTCCAAAGCCTCGCTGTTCGTTGGATGAACGAGTCTTTGGAAAGTGATGTTCTGCAGGTCTCCAAAGTGACCACGAAGGGGTGTGATGACTGAACTTGACGGGTTAGTCTCGAAGAGACTGCCAAAGCAGGAATGATTGTTGATATTTCAGAAGAGCATCGCCCATGAAAATATCTATAAAATAGAGACAAATCGCCAACTTTTCTACGGTGTTCCAGACAAGTGAGCGAGTTTGTAAGTGAGGCATCACCGACGAGACGAATTGCCCTTTTTTGGACAGAATCCAATAGCCTCAGGATATGTTTAGGTGCCGCGCTCCAAATATGGGAACAGTATTCCAGAACAGGTCGGATCTGTGCCTTATAGATCATAAGCAGCTGAGTGGGGGTGAAATAGCTCTTGGCACGAAACAAAAACCAAGTTTTGGGATGCACTTTTGGCAATGGACCTCACGTGATTTTCCAGGAAAGGTTATTGCTGATAGTAATACCAAGCATCGATATGGATGACTTCAGTGGTATGGTTACTCCTGACAAAGTTATGTTAGGCACAGTGAGATCGGCTTTTCTAGAGAAAAGACATGCTTGTGTTTTGTTTGCATTGAATTCTACCAAGTTATTAGATCCCCACTCGAGAATTGTTGCTAAGTCCATATTTATATTATTAACATTTCTTCCTCGTTCATTTCTGGTTTCACGGGCTGATATAGGGGCCCTGGAAGAGAAAGCGGTATGGAGGGTACTATCATCGGCAAAGCTGTGTACTGGACATGAAGTTGCTTTCAACAGGTCGTTGATGTGAAGTAGAAATAGTGTTGGTGCGAGAATAGATCCTTGCGGAACACCAGCATTTATGAGTAGAGTGTCAGATGAAACTCCATCGACCACTACATGGAGAGACCTGTTTGAGAGAAAACTAGCAAGCAGAGAATACAGCTGAGGGGGCAAGCCATAAGACGGAAGCTTGGCGAGGAGTCCCTGGTGCCAAACTCGATCGAACGCCTTGGAGATATCTAATGCCACAGCTAAAGTTTCTCCATATTTTTCAATAGATAGCTGCCATATATGTGAGACGTAAGCGAGCAGGTCACCAGTTGATCTCTGATGGCGGAAGCCATATTGCCTATCGTTGACAATTCCTGAGTCTTCCAGATATTTCATGAGCTCGATGTTGATGGCTTTTCCATGACCTTTGAAATAATAGATAGCAGTGCGATAGGTCTGTAGTTGCTAGGTAGGGCCTTTTGCCTTTTTAGGGACTGGCTGTACTCTTGCAATTTTCCAATTGGACGGAAATACCCCAAATTGTAAGAGTGGTTGAACAACTTGCAAAGAACAGGTGTTAGTTCGGGGCACATTTCTTGAGAACAATCGGCGGGATTCCGTCAGATCCACAGGCTTTGTTGGTGTTGAGACCCAGCAAAATCTTTCTAATAGTACGTTGGCGAAAGGTGATCTCGGGCATGTGACTGTCAATAGGTGTAATGTTCGGGGTTGTTTTCCCGATGAATCCAGAGTGGAATTTCCAGCAAATAGGTGCGCAAAGATATTGGCTTTTCCTGGGCAGTCGTTGCTAGTGTTCCATCTTCTTTGGTTAGAGGAAATGAGCTGGAAGTGAAGTTTCTTCCACAGCTTTGGCGAAAGACCAAAATGAACGGGATCCGTTAGGACATTCAGCAAGTTTTGATCTTATTTTGGCATTGTGGGCATCTTTTGAGCATTCTATTGTCTCTTTACATATGCCTCTAGCCTCGACATATGCTGCTCTGGTCTCAGGGCCCGGATTTTTTAGCCATCGATGGTATGCTGCCTGTTTGGAAGCCACAGCTCTAGAGCAGTTTCTGTTAAACCAGGTCTTATCGGATGATGTTCTTCTTTCGGTATTCGGTATGTAGGTTTGCATCCCCAACATGATGATTTCAGAAATTGTCTCAGCACATCGTGTTGGATCTACTGAAGAGAAACAAACTCTCTTCCATGGAAACGCTGAGAAAAACATACGAAGACCTTCCCAGTCGGCCGAATTGTAATGCCACATGAGACGGGGTGGTATTGTGCAGCTCGATGGTAAATGGAGAGAGCATGTTGTGGAGATGAGGGTGTGATCAGAGTTTCCAAGTGGGGCACAAACTTCTATTCTATACGGGTCAGGATTGGTGGTGAGGAAAAGTAAATTAAATAAATTAATCACCAACCGCAAATTCAGAGGCTGGCTCTGCTAGATACCATGTTATGAAGGTATGCGAACAACAAAATAGCATTTTATTTCACTAATGAAAAAACAATGCTCAAATTGGTGAGTTTGTTATATTCAAATTCAGGATTGAAGAAATACAAACAGAATAGGTGTGACATACCTGAATAATATTGATAAAGCAAAAGTGAATGAGAGATTTATCTAAATGGGAGCCAATGAATAAGTTATCATCCCTCAGACTTTCAAATAAATCAACCCAGTACTGCACATCTTGTTTGCGTAATATCGACCACCATGAATGAAGGCTGCGGGTCCATTAATGCAAGTAGCTCTCGTATGACTTTTTGTGTGAAAACGATTCAATTTTGGAGACATTTCAAATGCATCCACCTGTAGCCATGCAATTGACCAGAGGTAAAAAGTTCATTTTTCAGAAATGTCACAACATCATTTATATTAGTGTAATTTTTCCTTCGCTGGAGAGCAAGTCTGCTTATGACTCTTTTCAGAGTTCTTATACTAATATTATGGACATTTCTAAGGAAGATTAATATTTTTTGGTGCTGCAATCCAATTCCAGAATATTCTTCTATAAGAACATTCATCCGATCCATTTCGTAGCAGGAATTCACGATTGATTCAGTTGTACGGATCTATAGAAAATAATAGTGGAGAACCATATTAAACAAATCAAGCCACTGGTGGGGAAGAGAAAAACTCCAAAGAAAAAAGTTATATGTTATCATTAAATTTTGTTTTTGTTTTGTAAGGATAATAATTCAATTTTTCAATGAGATGTTCCATGATTTAGCAATAAAAATAAATAGAGAGAGTGTTCTGAAATCGGAAAATGAATATTAAAGAGAACTCGAATAAACGTAAATGGTTGTACCTATATTTTTTCACATCAGCATCTTGTACTTCCATTACCTTGATCTTTCAAGTACTGGATCAAGTATAGTTTAGAAATAGAATTACGAAACGACCAAGCTGTGTATTAAAAAATGAAATTATGGTTCCATAACTCAGCAGGAATTTTCAACTTATGAATTGGAAGTTGCAGTCAAATCACACCAACTTGTGTTGATATCCCTCATATGCTCGTGTTTTCTCAGATACTCGAGCAACCATCTGGTGTTCGATAAACATTGAATTATACTATTCATGAAACAGGTGTTGCCAATGTTCTTTAATTCATTGAGTCCAAGTGATCTAAAGGTGTTGTAGTTACTTGAGTTGAATTTTTTATAATTTTACACAAGCCAATTGCGTTTTCAATTAATATTCAGTTATACTATTCAGAAAATATTTGAAAATCAATTTACCAAAACCACCAATAAGTGTCAAGCATAGATGTCAGGTTCAATTTCAAACAAGGAATATATAATGGAAAAACATTAGATTCTGGTGATCCAAAATTTCAACTGAATTTCCATTGGGAATTTTGCAACAGAAGTTTCAACACTAAAAAGGTTTGAGGTAAATGCACTACTCCTCTAGTACATGTTTTCTTTCTTCAACACCTGATGGTTCTACGGAATCGAATAAAATTGAAAACGAATCTTCTAGTCGACTTAATAATCGTTCGGCCCATCACAAACTCAATCTATATATTGCCAAAAGGATACCCAAATCGGCCAGAGTGAGTGCTGCTGAAGCTTTAAGTGAATCAATTGACAATTGTATCATTTCCAACTCTATAGAAGTAAATCTACTTTGTTTCGCTTACCAGTCCTTCTGCCTTCCAACAATTATTCAAAATCGCAAAGAATCTCTAACAACAATCATCATTCGTATTTTGACGTGTACTGAAACAATAGCTACTTTTGACGAAACAATCTTGTTGGAGCTCAAATCAAAACATCCAGCTGATACGGAATTCATATATACAGGGAGTGAAACCCTTTAAAATCCTTTAAAAGATAACGAAATTGAAGTTTTGAATGCAGTGAAGTCATTTCGTACTGGATCTGCAGGAGGCCTAGATTCTTTGGGACCATCACATCTTCAATATTTGTTGTCTAAAAGTTCTGGGTCTCTGGGCGAGAAACTTCTTCGGTCTTTAACCAACCTCTGTGATTTTATGCTTAGCGGTAGAGTTAACCAAGATGTGATCCCAATCCTATACGGAGCATCATAGCAGCACTTAGAAAAAGATGCGGTGGCATCAGACCAATAGACGTCTTGTTTCCAAATTGGCATGTTCACAAATCAAGGAATCATTAGGTTATTCTTTCCGCTCCATACAATTTGGTTTTGGTACTCCAGGAGGATGCGAAGCCGTCGCCCATGCAGCACGACGTTTTGTAAACCAACATCCAGACTCTTCTTCTACTGTATTACAGAAATATTCTATTAGAAAGAGTCAAAGATACGAACCCAAATCTTTTTCCCTCCATACGTCAATATTATCAGAAGCCAAGTTTTTGTATTTTGGAAATAACGTGATTTCTTCGGAAAGAGGCAAGGAGGTCCATTATTTTGTTTATGCATCGAGAACCTAACAAGATCGATTGAAGCTGAATTTAATTGTTGGTATCTTGATGATGGCGCCATAGGTAACATTGCAGATTTGGTTCTAGAACAGTTCCAAAAAATTATTTCGTCTTCCAATGAAATGGGCCTACAATTAAATTAAAAAAAATGCGAACTTTTGTTTTTGAACGAACATACAGATAACATTTTAAAGGAATTCAACTATTAGGCTCCTGGCATTAAAATTATGGACAGAAACAATTGGACCCTCCTTGGTGCCGCACTTTCGGATGAATCTTTGACAGAATGCATAAACCAAAGAACAAATTCCCTCATTTTGATGGCATCACGCGTGGATAAAATTCCCAATCATATTGGATATTTTCTACTGAAGAATTGTTTGACTATACCCAGATTGATGTATATCCTGAGATGTTGTGCAATATGGCGCTGCATAAAGGAACTCCTTCAATTTTATTTAACACTTCGTAAGATTCTGGAGCAGATAACCAATAACCATTTCAACGATCTAACATGACTCCAAGCAACGCTTCCTGTGAATAGAGATGGTCTAGGAATTCGTCAAGCATCTTCACCCGCTTTACCAGCTTTCTTCTCCTCATTCAACAGCGTCCAGCATTTGAATGTCCAGATTTTATCTAATCACTTCACCAATTTACCAGACTCTCTCTACATAGAATGCAAATTAAATTCGCTCTCGAACACCTAGTTATAAACTCTCACAGAAATGCTGAGATATTCCTCTTATCGAAACTTCATCTACAAAACTCTTTGAGTCAGCTGCTAACTCTCAATTCGAAAAGGCTCGTCTCATGGCAGTATGCACTAAGGAATCTGGAGCTTGGCTCAACACCTTTCCTGTTGCCTTTCTTGGAACATTATTGGATAATAAATCCCTCAGGATTTCTGTTGGTCTACCTTTGGGTTGTTCGATTTGTGTTAGCCATACTTGTAGATGTGGATCCAACGTCGATGATAAAGGTATTCATGGTTTGAGTTGTAAATATAGTTTGGGACGTTTGTAAATATAGTTTAAGAAGTTTCTCACGACACTCCACCGTTAACCATTTGATTGAACGTGCTTTGTCAACTGTTGACATTCCTTCTGTTTTGGAACCCTTAGGAATAAGTCGTGACGATGGTAAACGTCCAGATGGGATGTCTCTCATTCCTTGGAGCCATGGAAAACCACTAGTTTGGGACCTGTGCAGACACTGTTGCTCCTTGACATATCAATTTAACATCAAAGACTGTTGGTGGTGCTACAGATTCTGCTGGAAAATTAAAGATTAGAAAATATTCCAGTTTGATTGATCAATATAATTTTAATCCAAAAGCTATCGAAACCTACGGTTCTTTTGATAAATATGCAATAGAATTTTTCAAAATTATCGGCCATAAACCAATGATCCTAGAGCGAGGACTTTCCTGTTTCAATGTATAAGTATTGCAATACAAAGAGAAAACGCTGCATCTGTCCTATGTTATATTCCTACTTCTAAAAATTTGTATGAAATTTTTATCCGTCCTGCAGGATTAAAAATTTTGAGCAATTCTTCATTTACTTCTACAGTCCCACTTCTTACTTGCTCACCATCACCGCAAGTAAAAAATATTTCGAGTTCCATAACCTACTTCTGATTTAAAATCGCCATTAATATGTACTGAATGCATTTTTTGAAGTAGTTATATGGAAATAATATTGAGGTAGCATTCAAATTGTATGAAATAATCGATTTTTTTTTAGATTCTGGGGATAAGTTATATTTTTTTTTGCGATGCGTCCAATTCCTCAGACATCTGCTACAATTCAAATTCAAACATTGGTAATGATAAAAAAATATGATGAAATAACGTGAATGGTAATATACTGATTGCTTAATGTATCATAAAGTTGATACGTCCACATCTCATTCGTGAATATTATATAATTTTTTATAATATACATAAAATGGAATTATCACACTATATTATTCAGAAATTTCCAATGTTTTAGAATAAAAACACTATTTCGCATCTTCTGGATAAATATATATGTTTTTCCTATAATAGCTGCCTGCGGATTCGTAATTTTTTTCGCTGGCAATATTTAGATATTTTTTTGAAAAAATTAATATTTTTGTGTGCTATTTGCATATGCAAGGGTTGAGAAGTGTGAATATTAATGTGTTCTTTATTCAGTATATGCTGAGGTACAGAGGAAATGGTGTATGATTTGAAAAATAAAATCACGAGTTCCATAACCTACTTCTGATTGGAAATCACTATTGAGATGTACTGAATGCATTTTTTTAAGTAGTTATATGTAAATATTGTTCAGGTAGCATCCAAATTTGATGAAATAATTGAATTTTTTTGAGATTCTGGGGAATAGTAAAGATCACAGTCATCTACCACCATATATTGTTTCAGCAATCGTCACCTTATTTGCCACATCAAAATACAATATTGTGTCGACTACTCTGCGAAGATTCAAGTTTTTCAATCCATTTTCGGATATCTCCAAATATGTCATCCGTTCATGAAATTTTCGAAGAATTGTCATTTATGGACATCAATAATGAGTCTAGTTTTGGAGATTCCATTAGGGAATCGAATTAGAATAATGATGGTGATGAATATGGTGTGAGAGTAGCAGTTGGTGGTGTTGAAATATATCCACCTCCCATCGATGAAGATATTCCTGTAGTTGATAAGGATGTGGAAGGAGCTGCTGTTGATGACGCAGTTGCGGACCTTCACTTCATCGATGAAGGAATTTCCGATAAAATTCCCAATACACCTCGGGAGATGGTGTACAGGGAAAGCTTTTTCAACCTGTCGCGCACTACCGACCCTCAGTCACAACTATATTGCTATACTTCATCATTCATGGAGGTGCCTACTCCGAATCATGTGGAACGTTTATGTTTGCTGTGCCATTTTGATTATAGCGCCATAGTGAACAATAATAAATATTATGCGCATGTCGATATGTATACTACCGCAACTTTGGTCACTGTAGATTGTTGGTTCTGTAGTGCTTGTCGCAGACCATTATATCAACTTAGATTGGTTGATGCGTGCATATTACGTAATAACACTCGAACCCATCTGAGTTGAGATAATGGGGTGAAGCAGGGACAAACGTACAATCAATTTGTTGGTCGCAACGTACTGAATGGCACAGGTGAGGAGTGCCATTCGCTGCTTCATCTAAATGACAAGTTTCCTCAAACTATATTGGAATTTATGTTACATTTTTTTTCTTTTCATTTATGATTTGGTATTCAATACCATACAAATTGCTTTCAGATAGTTCATAATTGAAATTACATCTGAAACATAATAATTATGATATTGAATATCCCATGATTACATTTTCAACTGCTATACAAGTCTTCGAGTCGTCAGCCAAAGCACAGTTTGAGAATCAGAAAAAAGTGGGGAATAAATAGGGGTGGTGAAAAAGCATCTTTAAAACGCGGGTCTATATCATCATCCTGATCACTCAACTTCTCAAGAACACGAGTGGTGTATCTGTGTGTGTGCGTGTGTGAAAATTGATGATCATTATGACTTCCGATAAAAGAAGCATGTTGGAGAAATTACTCACTTATCAATAAGGTAGTATTGAAGCAGTATCGAAAGGTGTAGACTTGGATGATTTCGATATGTCTCAATTCATTTGGATGAATGCAAAGGAGTTGTCGTCATACGATGAGTCAACAAATATCTCAATATCACAGTTATTGCCAACCATCTCCACACCATCTGTGCTTCATGTCCCTGAGGATGTTCAAGTGATCGAAAAAAACAACTGTTCACCCATCATCAACATTATTCAGGATATTCAGGTCCAAGCACCAAAACGAAAGAGAAGAGCTACAGTTGACCTTCTCACCACACGATCTCTGAAACAAGATGCCGCTGCATCGGACAATTCAAGTCCGAGTACCTCGACATCGTGGTCTTCGTCCAAGGCTAAGAAAAATTCGAAAAAAGGGCGTCTTCAAAAATTGTGCCTCCCACCATTGAGTCGTTGGCTTCAAATGTGCCACTGTAAGTTTTTAGCCAGAAGAGAAAGATTGCAAAACGTGACATCGCTGAAGCCAACATCACCATCACAAAGTGTGATCAAATTGATGAAGAATTGGACGATGGAGTTGTAGTTGCACATAAATTAGATGAACAGATTGCTGAATTGGAAACGAAATCTGATGCCAACAAGCAGAAGTTGAAGAAGGATAGGAAAATCAACACCAGCCTCCGAAAGTAAGCTAAAATGGATGAGCTGAAATCGACTGAATCCTATGATGTAGTGACCTCAATTTTCGAACACTGGCAAAGAGAGCTGAACAATTTTATTTTGAGTGATAGTGATTAGGTTTATGATTCTTTTGTAATGTCGTTTTCTTATCTGAAAATTTTCTATATGATAATAAAACAAGTTTTAAACTGTAATTTTTTTTTTCGATACAAAATATGATGATGAATGCTAAAAAATTGCATTTTTTAAATCCATGAATTGTGTTCATTGGAAAAACCCAACCACTTGACAACCACTTTATTTCCATCTCCTTTTCTCTTCAATATCTTCTCGACCAAGTATACATTGGGATTTTGTGTTTCCTGCAATTCAGCTTCATAGAAACAACCTTGAATGGGATTTTTATCCATGTCATACCTAATGTACGATGTTTTTTCTGGTTGTATATATATATATATATATATATATATATATATATACGTATATATCTACCATATATATATAAATATATATATATACATAAGAAAGAGGAGAGGTAGTCTTTGCTGACTAGTTAGGAAAAAGTCTGAGAAATTCTTTGGGACAGCAGCGAACGCAAATGTACCCTTATAACATTATATTTCCAATATATATTCATTGTCGAAATATTGGAAATATAATGTTATAAGAGTACATTTGCGTTTGCTATATATATTCATTGTCGGAATATTGGAAATATAATGTTATAAGAGTACATTTGCGTTTGCTGCTGTCCCAAAGAATTTCTCAGACTTATATATACATATATATATATATATATATATATACATATATATATATATACATATATATATATATATATATATATATGAATGGAAAGAATATCGAGGGGATTGGTAAACAAAACGAAAGAAATTTAACGGACATAGCCCTCAGTGAGAAGTGTTAACCGTAGACACGTGTTTCGGGCTCACGGCCCTCATCAGTACGGTGAAGAAGTGCAAGGATGAACAACACTTGGTAGAAAACAACAAATCAACGGAGTCAACAAATATATATATATATATATATATATATATATATATATATATATATATATATATATACTAGCGGACCCGACAGACGTTGTCCTGTCCAAATTTCTATATTCCCTAAAAAGTTTTTCCCGAAAACATGTTTTCCTTTATGTTGTTCCATCTAGATTATGCTTTTGACTCCTTCCGCTTCCTGTTGTCCCATTATCTCGTTTTTTCGTTATGCTGTTATCCAATTATCCCATTTTCCTGTTTCCCCTTTTTTCTTTATCCCGTTTTCCCGTTATCCCCTCATCCTGTCATCCCGTTATTCCGTTTCTTCGTTATCCCATTATTCCCGTTATCCCGTTTTCCTGTTATCCCATTTTTTCTTCATCCCGTTATCCCGTTTTCCCCTTATCTCCTCATCCTGTAATCCAGTTATCCCGTTGTCCCGTTTTTTCGTTATTTCGTTATTCCTGTTTTCCTGTTTTCCTTTTTTTTATTTATCCCGTTATTCCGTTTTCTCGTTATTCCCTCATCCTGTCATCCCGTTATCCCGTTTTTCCGTTATCCCGTTTTTCCGTTATCCCGTTATTCCGTTTTCCCGCTATCCCGTTTTTTCTATAGAATAAAAAAAAATAAAAAATAGGCGTTGATCGTAGAAGGGTGAAAATTAAGAGTAATATGAATTTTTTTATTCTAAGTCATAACAAAATAAAAATAAAAATCTTGCCAAAAAAATATTGGTTGATCGTAGGAGGGTGAAAATTCAGGGTTGTATGCATTTTTGAATGCTGTATCATAAAAAAATAAAAACATTTTTTTTCCAGAAAAATAAAAATAAAAATTGGGGGGTGGACCACCCTTAACATTTAGGGGGATTGTTTTGTGAATCTAAACCATCCAGGGGCCACTCAAACGCATACAAAAACATTCATTCAAATCGGTCCAGCCGTTTATGATACCGACTGCAGCGCCATCTGCCGGGCTGATTTGTGAATCTAAACCATCCAGGGCGCCACCCAAACGCATACAAAGAAAATCATTCAAATCGGTCCAGCCGTTTAGGAGGAGTTCAGTGCCACACACGTACAGTAGAATTATATATATATATATATATATATATATATATATATATATAAAATAAATAAATATATATATATATATATATATATATATATATATAATATATATATATATATATATATATATATATATATATATAAAACGGAAGAAATTTAACGGACATAGCCCTCAGTGAGAAGTGTTAACCGTAGACACGTGTTTCGGGCTCTCGGCCCTCATCAGTACGGTGAAGAAGTGCAAGGATGAACAACACTTGGTAGAAAACGACAAATCAACGGAGTCAACAAACAGAAGCCAGCCGCACATTCGTGGTTGTTGCCCTGGAATTCAGGGTCTGCTAACCGAAACCACAAATGTGCGGCTGGCTCTGTATTGATCCATCCGTTTTCTATATCACCACAAACTCGACCTGACTGAAGCTCTACTATTCGAATTTTCCGTTTGTTCCAATCCCTCGATATTCTTTCCATTCATATCTATAATCCTGGACTCGGATGTCACGCAGGTAGCTATAGCTGCCTCCGTGGTGACGTTGGTTGTTGCCCTGGAATTCAGGGTCTGCTAACCGAAACCACAAATGTGCGGCTGGCTTCTGTTTGTTGACTCCGTTGATTTGTCGTTTTCTACCAAGTGTTGTTCATCCTTGCACTTCTTCACCGTACTGATGAGGGCCGAGAGCCCGAAACACGTGTCTACGGTTAACACTTCTCACTGGGGGCTATGTCCGTTAAATTTCTTTCGTTTTGTTTACCAATCCCCTCGATATTCTTTCCATTTATATATATATATATATATATATATATATATATATATATATATATATACAATAAAACGGTAAAACTGGATAACGGTAAACCGGAATAAGGGGATAACGAGAAAACGGGATAACGGATAAGGGGAAAGAAAACAGGATAACGTGATATGGGGAAAACGGGAAGCAAGCAGAGTCAAAAGCATAACCTAAATGGAATAACAAAAAGAAAAACTGGAAAAAAATAAATTCTACTCAAACGAGTTTCTGGAAAAAAAATTAGGGAATATAGAAATTTGGACAGGACAACGTCTGTCGGGTCAGCTAGTAAACCATAAAAAGCTGAGTTTGCATGAGCATTTTCGCTTTTCGGATCATGACATACTGTTTTCTGATCATATCCAATAGCAATTGACTGAATCATGTGATTTATTGAACTGATGAGCTGAGCAAGTTGGCACACTTGTGCACTTATAACAATGTTGCTATCGGGGTCACCTTGGTGTATAGGACTGAAATAATGAATTTAAAGCAATACTGACTGAAATATATTATGGTATTATTTAAAAAGAAATCATTATTTATAGTTTATTGTCGAGCTGCTTGTATGACTTGGAGAGATGGAATTTGTTTTTGACCTGTTTGAGATGGCCTCCGTAATAAAATAAGTCGGAACCTGCATTCATAATTGTTAATGTTTCAATATTGATAGGTTATTTTTATTTCAGATGGAGACTGCAAGGTCTCATTGGAGGATCTGTTGGAATTTGCCACAGGTGCTAACAAGATTCCAGCATTCCAATTTCCTAATTTTGATTCACGCTTCCCTAAGGCAAATACATGTGCTCTCATTTTATTTTTACCTGTGACAGAACAAGAGTTTGATAAGTTTATTGATAAAATGGATTTCACCATTTTAAAAAGTTTGCCAGCATTTCGGTTTGCTTAATCATGAATGTATATTTTTTCATCAAAACTGAAAGACAATAATTCCAAAAGAATACTCATACCACTGTTGACCAGAAAACTCATTCCTCATAAAACTTCCTAGTCTAGTTCAAGGTTATCTTTGAATGCTGATAAATTCAGAAAATTGAGAATTATGTAGTAATATATTCCTTGATCAGCTTATTAATAATAATTTCCCAGAGAGGGCCATCGAAAATGAAACAGAACCCTACTTCAAAATCTTAAACAGCACTATCTCCCTTGTGATATCTCGATTGAAAGGTAATGACACTATGAATACGTTCGTCAAAATCGCACTACAATATCTTGGTTGGTTCATGTGCTAGAGGATGCTGAATAATTTTCGGGATTTCGCGTGTGTAAATTTCATTTGACGACAACGGCGGGAGAGAAAAGGTTATTTGACTTGTTATATATTTCAATCATCTATTTGAGGAGAAATGAAAGAGAAATATACAACGGAACAGATTAACCATGCTGGGAAATGACACCCTGTATACATTTCTCGTATCTTCAGATAGATAGCAAAAATTCAAATAACGTTAACTTGTTAAATTCAACTTTTTGTAGCATGCGAACGAACCAAGATATAAAAGTGTGATTTTGACAAATGTATTCACCGGCTCATTTTCTCTTAATTGGGATATAATAAGAGGGTAGTTGAAGTGGGGGAAGCCAGGGGTCAGGGGAGTGGTCAGATAGACGTGTTGAGAACGACAAAAAAAAATCTCAAGTGACTGGTTGGTATAAAGTTTGCAACATATAGGAAAAACATTATTAGAGTATTGAAAAAGTTTTCAGGGTGATCCAATGGTGAAACATTGAAAACAGTTATTTGAAAAAATAATTATGCTCAGAATCCAATTTAAGGTCTATGTGCAGAGTTTTTAATCAAAATCACGTTTTTTTTATATTTCCTGAACAATTTAAAAATATCCAATTTTTCTCTTCCAAATAGCTCAAGATGACTGAAATCTATGTATTTGGATATCAATAGATAAATTAGGACTATTTTCCACAATCGATATGTCTGATTTAGGAATGGGTTTTGGCCAAGTCTATTGCTGTTGCAATAGTTTAAATCTATTAGCCCATCAACATTTAGTTGATTTTTAACATCAACTGAGGAAATTGAGTTATTCCGATTGTCTCTGCATGGAAATATTGGTTAAATTTTGATTTAGTTATCCGATACAAACTATTGCAACAGCGAGCGGCGGGCTGAAAACCCATTTTCAGATGGTTCAATCAATAAAATTGTGAAAAAAATTAAATAGTTCATCTATTGGTATTAAAATACTTAGATTCTATTCAATCTGAGTTATTAGAAAGAAAAATAGGATACGTATAAATTGATCAGAGAATATAGAAAAAAAAGTGATTTTAGATATTTTTGAATGAATGCTTGGAACTGCACATAAGCCATAGTATTGGATTCTAACTCTTCTCGATATTCTGCCATTTTCATAGTTTTTTTAACTTGGTGCCCCACTGGCGATCATGTGAACTTTTAATTGATTTTGAGGTTATTCGATATGCATTTCATTTTTGATGGCCTACTCTCCTATTAACACCTCATTTTGTATACAGGGTAGTTCCTTTCGAAAAATTAATAAGACTTCTCCATGGAGTTTTTTCTCAAATGTCTCGGACACAAGGTTGTGAAGTTTTCGAAAATGTTCAGTTCAAAGTGCCCTTTTTTTAATCAAAATAGGAGATTTTCCACGAGAATTCAATCAGTTTTCGAATGCATGAATATTTTTACAATTGCATTGACGTGGTGGATTTTTTTCAGTCATCAAAAAATAAATTGGAGTTTTTCAAATATTTTGCTATTTTCTGCATCGAAATTCATTTTTATTTGAATTGATGTTTCTTGAAACGACTGTTATTTTCTAGTTGCTTCGAAATTATGTTGTGTCAGGTACAAATATATTCGGTGATCATGTATTGTTGATTCATGTAGTATATATAGGAGTTGAATTTCATAGTAAATTGATAATTGAAGTTGTGTTTGGGTACAGAATACCGGGAATATGTGACAGTGGTTATCCGTAGTAGTAGCCGATTGAAAGCAGTATTCCTGAGTGTGCAACTTATTCAAAGAACCCTAGATATAACAATAATAATATACCTTATCTCGTATATTCAGTCAATATGGAAAGCCAAATGAAAACTAAAATAAGATATTCCATAACTTTTTTATTTATTCGTCCAGTAAAAATTCAACATAATTTTCCAAATCGTCACAAATTTTTGTTAATTCACAGATTGATATTCTTCAAAAGGTGGCCAATTTCTGTTCGCAATTTGATATAGAGATTGACAGCATTGTGGGGGTCGTAATCGTTCACATATCCATTCTCTGATACAATGCAATTGCACAGATTTCGAACATCTTCATCACAATAAGGTATTTCCTTCATGAAGTTGACATCTGCTTTAGAAGTATCGGCAATTCCATCAGGAACTGCAACGAGACAATCTTTTGCTCCGTATAAGTGGAGTATTTTGAATAAACACATTGGTCTTCCTGTAGGTGATTATGTTATTTCGAAACCCACGAATTTTGTGTGTGTTCCATTCAAAGGCAACTTTGTTCTATTCATTCTATGAACAAAATAGTTTTACGATAGATTCAATATTGTGAAGTCTTCAAATATATTTCTCCATCATCAAAAATATATTCACAATATTTCCACATATTTCCACATATTTTTTTCATCAAATGAGTCAAATTAATGTAAATGAAGTACATAAAGACACTTTACTACATTAGGGTTTCTAACTATACCAAAATACATGTTGATATAGCTGAATGAAGTTGAACTGAATTTGTCCTTATTAGGTACCTGTACTTTATATTTCTAACAGTTTATGATGTCACTCAGTTTGAGTCCCCTGATGAAGCCTTGGATACATGTTCTATGGATTGATAAATCCAGTCTAGTGAAATTATGTAGTGAAGTATCTTTGTATACACAATTTTACAAGTTTCATCAGTATCATTTCAATCCATTCAACAGATAAGTACATGTTGATTCTCCATTCCTTGGAACGGTCGAAATAACCTGTTACTAATACCTATGAATCAATAGAAAATATAATCAATTTCAAACAAAAAGTCTAATTTTGAATTTTGTGCAACTTAATATTTTTCAATGCAGAGCGCTTTCAATCTATAAGGTTATCTTCAGTGCTTGCTCGTCAGGCAAGAACAGAGGAGGACCCATAAAATACAGATATTCATTCATAGAGTTAAAATGTATAAAATTATGACGAACAGTGTAAAACATAAAATTTTAAAAATAAATAAAAATAAAAACACTGCCAGCGTTTTTCAATATGCAAACCTTTTGCCTTCAACAGTCAACAGCTCCATAGATTGCTCTGTCTATTCCCGACATTTTAAGTGATTTATATCTAAAACATCTGCTAATAAGTCGTATCAAAGTGTTCCTAAGAGTGCCATCTTCAAAGTGATTAACTTGATTTTGTTCAAAGTACTGAAGTTAAACAGCAAATCAATAAACGTTGAATCCACTGGATATCCAGGATAAACACACATTCCATCTTATAAAAAACATATCCAGCAAAATGCTCATCAAGTGATAAAAAAGGTGTCCCTTGTGCATCCTCAACCTGAAATATAAGACGTCTCCAGTGGCGTGCTACTTTGGAAGGATCCAACTCTTTAGTCAACTTTAAGGTATCACAATGAACGATGAAAAATGTACTATCTGCAAACTCGAAATAAAGGACCTCAAGGATTCGGTTCAATGTGACAGTTGCAGAGAATACATTAATTTTCACTCTATAAAGAAAAAAACCTGCTCGGCTATTTCAACAACCGAATATAGAGCCATGATACTTAAGGAGAGAAGTGGTTTAATCTTCTTTTTTTCCCATAATGCAAAAAACTCCAGAGAATTTAACACCAAAACCCACGAGTTCTTTCAATCAGCAGTTGCATCTGAATACCAGGTTATCGCGATCACGGAAACCTGGATCCAACCAAATGCTTTTAACAGTGAACTATTTGATGAAAACTATATGATATATCGTGGTGATAGAAACGTGGAAGCCACAAACACAACAACAGGAGGGGGTGTACGCGTAGCCATTAAAAATGACTGTGCCGCCAGTGAAATTGATTTATCTGAATATCGCCACACTTTTACTAGCATAGATGTTGTAGGATGTCGCTTATTGTATAATCACACTACCATATTTGTTTTTGTACTGTATATTCCTTACACCAACAATGCACAAATGCAGAATCTTATAGAAACATTGAAATATTTTGAGAAAATGTATGGCAATAACATTCTGATAATGGAAGACTTCAACCAGCCAATGTTCAACAACAGAACAAGTCTAAATCATATAACTATTAGGAATCTGGTGAGTTTGCATGATTTCATTACTTTCTATGACCTGAAGCAGCATAACAATATTTTGAATAGAAACAGACGTTTGCTCGATCTAGTACTATCCAACCTAGAGTGCCATGTATCTCATGAGGATCTACCGTTTGTTATGGAAGATGAATATCATCCTGCATTAAATATTGAAGCGAAAGTACCGAAAACCACGCCAGTGATAAATTATAACAAAAACATCAAAAACTATAATTTCAAAAAGGCTCATTTTCCACTGCTCCATGGTCATTTGTACGAAACTGGACATTCTTGAACAATATTTCAGATGTTAAAACAGCTCTGTATGAATTTTAAACCTATACTCAATTTTTGACCTTTACGTACCATCTTTGCAAAATTTTGAAACGAAATTCACTCCTTGGTTCACAAAGGATATAAAACAGGAAATCAAACAAAAAAAATACATTTTAAAAAAACTCAAACAAACAAACTCTGAGGTACACAGTCAAGAATTCAAAATACTCCGCAAGTCCATTAAGAGAAAAATCACAACTGCATACCAACAGTACCTAACAAAAACGGAAAATTCTATGGAAGAGGACCCTGCAAAATTCTGGGCATTCGTTCAAAATAAAAAAGGAACATCTAGAATACCTGGTCTGCTAAAATACGAGAAAATAAGAATACAGTACTCCTCAAAATATTGTAACAGTTTTTGCTAACTATTTCCACAATGTATATGTAAAGCCTGAAGGAAACATAAATTACCCCATCTCAGAGCCATCAAATGATCCAGTTATTACTCTGAAATATTTAAATAATAGTGAAGTCTTAAATGCCTTCAACAAACTCAAACCAAAACAATCCTGTGGTCTTGATGGGATCCCTAGCTACGTGATCAGAGACTGCGCATATGCATTTACTGAACCACTTCAAATCATTTTCAATTTATCCCTGAGAACGATAAAATTTCCAGATTTGTGGAAAAAATCCAAAATATGTCCCATTTTCAAATCTGGCTCTCTTAACGAGATCACAAATTATCGTCCGATTACCTTACTGTCAGGCTTTTCAAAGGTCTTTGGAATATCTATCTACAGTCAAATATTTCCCAAGGTCAAAAATCTTATCCAAACAGAACAACATGGATTTATTCTAATCTAATGTGTTTTACTCAAGCCGCATGTGATACAATAGATGCAAAAGGGCAACTAGATGTCACCAACACATATTTTTTCGAAGGCCTTTGACAAGCTTGACCACTCGATACTACTGAGAAAGTTGGGCACTATTGGGTTTGATCAAGATCTTCTAACATTTTTCGCAAGCTATCTTAAAAACAGTACATTATCTGTAGAGTATAAAGGTCATAAATCCTATGAGTTTGAGGCGACCAGCGGTGCTCCTCAGGGGAGTAACTCAGAACCACTACGTTTTTCACTATTTATTAATGATATAGGTGATGTCATAGAAAGCAACGTTCTGTTATTCGCAGTTGACATGAAAATCTCCAGGAGGATCGAAAATGTCCTAAACTGTATCCTTCTTCAACAAGTTCTGAATAACCTTCATGAATGGTGTCTTACAAATAAACTTCCACTAAACATAAATAAATGCAAGTATTTAACAATATCTCTGCGCCACAACACCAACTTATTCAACTACTCAATCAATGAAACCCCGCTACAATATGAACAACACATCAAAGATCTTGGAATTTATGTCAATGATAAACTAAACTTTCCTGTACACATAACAAAAACTATTTCATCAGCCAAAAAAATGCTAGGATTCATCTTTCGAAACTGCAGGGATTTCACAAACATAAAATGTTATGCAACCCTATTTAATGCATATGTCAGGTCCAGAATCGAATATTGCTCACTAATATAGTCCCAAAGCTATACTATATATATATTGAGCAAATAGAATCAGTTCAAAGAACCCTCATGAAGTACATGGCATGGAAAACGGGTGGACAATATCCTCCTCAAGGCATAGACAAATACATCCTTTTAAAACGTATTGGAATGCACTCACTCAGAGAACGGAGAATTAATTATTCTTGTATTTTTTTGTAAAAAACTCATCCACAATCTCGTAGTAGACTGTCCAGATCTGACTGCTCAACTCAACTTTTATGTACCAAGAATTAACAGCAGATCCGAACAGACATTTTACATTTCAATCCCGCGAACAAATATCATGGCAAACTCACCAATAAATTCAATGTGTAGTAATTTTAATACACTTTGTAAAAAAATTGACCTATTCCTAAGCTCACTGGACCAATTAAAATCACAGTTAATAAAATGTAACACATATATCACAATAATCTTAATCTATCCTGTAATTGGGTGTTCTCCTGTTGGGACAATAAAGTGTTCATTTATTTATATCTGTTCTTGCCTGACGAGCAAGCACTGAAGATGACCTTATAGGTTGAAAGTGCTCTGAGATTGAGAAATATTGAATTGCACAAAATACAAAATTAGACTTTTGGTTCTGCCCCATGCACACCTACTCCCACTTAATCAATTTCACACCTACTATGATTGAAAAGGACAAAAATATTATAGAATATACAATTTTTTTCTTTTTTGTTTAATACTCAAACTATAAGTGGATGAGATTTGAAAACAACAAGCACTTTATTGCAAGTAAAGTAAATATATTAATCACCAACCGCAAATACAGAGGCTTGCTCTGCTAGATACCATGTTGTGTGGGTATGCGAACAACAAAATAGCATTTTATTTCACTAATGAAAAAACAATGCTCGAATTGGTGAGTTTGTAATATTCAAATTCAGGATTGAAGTAATACAAACAGAATAGGTGTGACGTAGGTGTACATACCTGAATAATATTGATAAAGACAAAGTGAATGAGAGATTCATCCAAATGGGAGCCATTGAATGAGTTATCATCCCTCAGACTTCCAAATAAATCAACCCAACACCATGAATGAAGGCTCCGGGTCCATTAAAGCAAGTAGCTCTCGTATGACTTTTTGTGTGTGAACGATTTCATTTTGGAGACATTTCAAATGCATCCACCTGTAGCCATGCAATTGACCAGAGGTAGGAAGTTCATTTTTCAGAAATGTCACAACATCATATTTATTAGTGTAATTTTTTCTTCGCTGGAGAGCAAGTCTGCTTATGACTCTTTTCAGAGTTCTTATTCTTATACTAATATTATGGACATTTCTGAGGAAGATTAATATTTCTCGGTGCTGCAATCCAAGTCCAAAATATTCTTTCATTAGAACATTCATTCGATCCATTTTGTAGCAGGAATTCACGATTGATTCAGTTGTACGGATCTATAGAAAATATAAAATAGTAGTAGAGAAACATATTAAATAAATCAAGCCAATATAAACATATATAAACTATTTGTTTGAAGGTTGTAGACGATGTGGTAACTTGATTACTATCGTTTCGGACGTCCATCGTCTTAATGGATTTAAAAGGTTTTCACGACGTTTCGAATGCTTGTATCTGCAATCGTCTTCAGGTGAATACTGACAAGTTTAGGTGCTACTTACCAATTTATATGGCTGTCGGTGCAATGATGCGTGTAATTCCGCCATGTGCAGTGGTGCGTGTAATTTCGCGCGGTGTTTTGGTGTTTCGCGCCTCTGCAGCCCGCCAGAAAGAGCAATCAGTGGTTTCCATACGTTCTTGATCTCAACGCTTGGTTGACTAAAGGCGTTATTGGCTTCGATGTAGGCGGCCTCTTTGAACTTTCGTTTGAACCAATGCTCCTCTCTATGAAGAACACTTGCGTCGTCCCATAGAACTCGATGGTGCTCAGTCCAGGCGTGGTCAGCGATTCCCGATTTTGATGTTTCTTCACGTTGAGTCCATTTCTTGTGCTCATCCAATCGTACCAATAACGGTCTCTTTGTCTCTCCAATGTAGGAATCTCCGCATTCACATGGAACTCCATAAATGCAATTCTTACTGATTTCATTTTTGTTGTCTTGGTCAGGAAACTCCGTAAAGTACTGCCGGATTTGAAGCAGCTCTTGATGTTGAACTTGTTTCCGATCCTTCTGATCTTCTCGGAGACACCTCTGATGTACGGAAGGCAGATCACTGTGCTTTGTTGTTGCTCTTCAGACGTCTTCGTTCTCCGGAGTTGTTTCAATACTTCTTCTAGGAGTTTCTTGGGATATCCATTCCGGTGAAGGTCCTCTCTGATGTGGTTTAATTTGGCATCTAGTGACTCCACGTCGTTGCATATATGCGTCGCTCTCTCTACCAATGTTCTCACGATCCCTCTCTTCGTCGAACTCGGATGGTTGGAGCTGTAACTGAGGTACTGCCCCGTATGTGTCTTCTTTTTGTAGACGGAGAGGTGCGGATTCCATTGCCTATTCTCTCAACGTTCACATCGAGGAAGGGTAAAACACTGTTGGTTTCCATTTCCATCGTGAATTTGATCGAATCCCTGATTCTGTTAATTCCTGAGAAGAAAGTCTGGAGAGGTTTGTCTCCGTGATTCCATATAATGAAGGTGTCATCCACGTACCTCAACCATAGCTTTGGTTTGTATTCTGCCTCCCGTATAGCCAATTCCTCGAACCACTCCATGTATATGTTGGCGATGATTGGAGAAAGGGAAGATCCATTAAGACGATGGACGTCCGAAACGATAGTAATCAATATATAAACTATGGTGGGAAAGAGAAAAACTCCAAAGAAAAAAGTTATATGTTATCATGAAATTTTGTTTTTGTTTTGTAATGATGAAAATTCAATTTTTCAGTGAGATGTTCCATGATTAAGCAGTAAAAATAAATAGATAGAGGGTTATGAAATCGGGAAAGGAATATTAAAGAGAACTCGAATAAACGTAAATGGTTGTACCTATATTTTTTCCACATCAGCATCTTGTACTTCCATTACCTTGATCTTTCAGAGTATAGTTTTGAAATAGAATCACGAAACGACCAAGCTGTGTATTAAAGAATAAAATTATGGTGCCCATAACTTAGCAGAAATTTTCAACTTATGAATTGGAAGTTGCAGTCAAATCACACCATGATCGGTTCCTAGATAAAAACCTGATGATTCCTTCAATATTATCAGAGTATATGACTTACCTATTCTATTGTATTGTATTATATCAACAAACAAACACCACATATACATGAAACACTGAATCTAAATCTCATCTCAGCAGTATGCGCATAAATTGACTGAAAAACAATATTATTTCTGCAGTTGGCATTGAATGTCCTTTTTGAGTGACAATTGTCACTTCAAAGTGATAATTGTCAGTTTAAAGTGACAATTGTCAGTTCAAAGTGACAATTGTCAGTTCAAGGTGACAATTGTCACTCAAAAGTGATAATGTATATGCTGAGGTACAGAGGGAATTTTTTATTTTTATTTGTTTCTCTTTGGAAGTATGATTTATTCACTATTAGGCCAATTCAAATTACAAATACAAGTTGTATTGACATGGAGCTACATTATCTGCTGCATAATTACTCATATCCAATCCAAGAAAAATCAATGTTGACATTCAATTTTCCCTTGAATCTCCCCATAGGCGAAAATGGTTTCAAGTGAATTACTGATATTTTGGGGAATTTATAAATTTCTTAACTGTGCATTTTATTTTTTCCTTACATTTACAACAAGTTGGTTTCTCTTCGCCATTTAAAATTTCTTCTCCAATAAACAATTCTAAACATTGTGAAAGACTCAGCGGGACAGTTCTCTGTGGAATATGAGGTGGAAGGTCCCAGAAAGGGTCAAAAGAGACAGAACAATGGCCACAAGAAGTACAGTACAACGATGATTTTAGTTGAGCAACAGAATTATCAACCATTTTTTAATTGTCCATCCATAGATATCTTGACCAAGACTCCTGTGCCTTTTCAAGATTGCCCAGTTTTTCATCATTTCCTATCAGAATAGATATGGGCTTTTCTATTACTCTGTTTATATCTTCATGAAGACCTTCCAATAAATATCTGAGAAATTCTTGGGCGTTCCTGTTGAGCGTACCCCATGAAGCAACGTGCGAATATTTGTATCTGGCATTTCAAAGAAACAGTATTCACCACCCTATCAGACAAATCTTCCTACTAAACTTCTTTTATCACAATCGCAAATGCTTTCATCAGAGCACCTTTCATACTTGATATGCTTGTGTTGATATCCCTCATATGCTCGTCTTTTCTCAGATACTAGAGCAACCATCTGGTATTCGATGAACATTGTATTATACTATTCATGAAGCAGGTGTTGCCAATGTTCTCCAATCCATTGAGTCAAAGTGATTTAATGGTGTTGTAGTTACTTGAGTTGATTTTTTTATAATTTCAACAAACCAATTGCGTTTTCATTCAATGTTCAGTTAAACTATTCAGGAAATATATGAAAATCAATTTACCAAAACCACCAATAAATGTCAAGAATAAGTGTCAGATTCAACTTCAAAGAAGGAATATATAATGGAAAAACATTGGATTCTGGTGATCCAGAATTTCAACTGGATTTCCATTGTGAATTTTTCAACAGAAGTTTCAACACAAAAAGAGGTTTGAGGAAAATGCTCTACTCCTCTTGTACATGTTTTCTTTCTTCAACACCTGATGGTTCCACGGAATCGAATGAAATTGAAAACGAATCTTCTAGTCGACTTAATAATCGTTTGGCCCATCTCGAACTCAATCTATATATTGCCAAACGGATACCCAAATCGGCCGGAGTGGGTGCTGCTGGAGCTTTAAGTAAATCAATTGACAATTGTATCATTTCCAACTCTATAGAAGCATGGGTAAATCTACTTTGTTTCGCTCACCAGCCTTCTGCCTTCCAACAATTAATCAAAATCGCAAAGAATCTCTAACCACAATCATCATTCGTATTTTGAAGTGTACTGACACAATAGCTACTTTTGACGAAACAACCTTGTTGGAGCTCAAATCAAAACATCCAGCTGATACGGAATTTATATATACAGGGAGTGAAATCTTCAACCCTTTAAAGGATAACGAAATTGAAGTTTTGAATGCAGTGAAGTCATTTCGTACTGGATCTGCATGAGGCCTAGATTCTTTGAGACCATCACATCTTCAAGATTTGCTGTCTAAAAGTTCTGGGTCTATGGGCGAGAAACTTCTTCGGTTTCTAACCAACCTCTGCAATTTTATGCTTAGCGGTAAAGTTAACCAAGATGTGATCACAATCCAATACGGAGCATCATTGATAGCACTTAGAAAAAGATGCGGTGGCATCAGACCAATAGACTACTTTTAGACGTCTTGTTTCCAAATTGGCATGTTCACAAATCAAGGAATCATTAGGTAATTCTTTCCGCCCCATAAAATTTGGTTTTGGTACTCCAGGAGGATGCGAAACCGTCGCCCATGCAGCACGACGTTTTGTAAACCAACATCCAGACTCTTCTTCTACTGTATTTCTGAAAATTGATTTTGAAAATGTTTTTAATATGCTTATCAGAAATATTCTATCAGAAAGAGTCGGAGATACGATCCCAAATCTCTTTCCCTTCATACGTCAATGTTATCAGAAGCCAAGTTTTTTGAATTTTGGAAATAACGTGATTTCTTCGGAAAAAGGAGATCCATTGTTTTGTTTATGCTTCGAGAACGTAACAAGATCGATTGAAGCTGAATTTAATTGTTGGTATCTTGATGATGGCGCCATGGGTAACAATGCAGATTTGGTTCTAGAACAGTTCCAAAAAATTATTTCGTCTTCCAATTAAATCGGCCTCCAATTAAATTTCAAAAAATGCGAACTTTTGTTTTTGAACGGACATACAGATAACATTTCAAAGAAATTCAACTATTCAGCTCCTGGCATTGAAATTATGGACAGAAACAATTGGACCCTCCTTGGTGCTCCACTTTCGGATGAATCTTCGACAGAATGCATAAACCAAAGAACAAATTCCCTCATTTTGATGGCATCACGCATGGATAAAATTCCTAATCATATTGGATATTTTCTCCTGAAGAATTGTTTGACTATACCCAAATTGATGTATACCCTGAAATGTTGTGCAACATGGCGCTGCATGAAGGAACTCATTCATTTTGATTCAACACTTCGTAAGATTCTGGAGCAGATAACGAATAACCATTTCAACGCTCTAACATGAATCCAAGCAACGCTTCCCGTGAATAGTGATGGTCTAGGAATTCGTCAAGCATCTTCACTCGCTTTACCAGCTCTCCTCTCCTCATTCAACAGCGTCCAGCATTTGATTGTCCAGATTTTATCTAATTACTGCACCAATTTACCAGACTCTTTCTACATAGAATGCAAATCTATTTGGCTCTCGAAAACAGATACCTCCACACCTAGTTATAAACTCTCACAGAAATGCTGAGATATTCCTCTTATCGAATATTCATCTTCAAAAATCTTTGAGTCAGCTGCTAACTCTTAATTCGAAAAGGCTCGTCTCATGGCAGTATGCACTAAGGAATCTGGAGATTGGCTTAACACCCTTCCTGTTGCCTTCCTTGGAACATTATTGGATAATGAATCCTTCAGGATTTCTGTTGGTCTACCTTTGGGTTGTTCGATTTGTGTAAGCCATACTTGCAGATGGGGATCCAACGTCGATGATGAAGGTATTCATGGTTTGAGTTGTAAATATAGTTTGGGACGTTTGTAAATATATTTTAAGAAGTTTCTCACGACACTCCTCCGCTAACAATTTCATTAAAGGTGTTTTGTCAACTGCTGACATTTCTTCTGTTTTGGAACCCTTAGGAATGAGTCGTGACGATGGTAAACGTCCAGATGGGATGTCTCTCATTCATTGGAGCCATGGAAAACCACCAGTTTGGGAATTCACCTGTGCAGACACTGTTGCTCCTTCACATATCAATTTAACATCAAGGACTGTTGGTGGTGCTACAGATTCTGCTGAAAAATTAAAGATTAAAAAATATTCCAGTTTGATTGATCAATATAATTTTTATCCAATAGCTACCGAAACCCACGGTTCTTTTGGTAAATATGCATTGGAATTTTTCAAAATTATCGGCTATAAACTCATTGATAAAACCAATGATCCTAGAGCGAGGACTTTCCTGTTTCAATGTATAAGTATTGCAATCCAGAGAGGAAACGCTGCATTTGTCCTAGGTTCTATACCTACTTCTAAAAATTTGGATGACATTTTTATCCGTCCTCCAGGATTGAAAATTTTGAGCAATTCTTCATTTATTTCTACAGTCCCACTTCTTACTTGCTCACCATCAGCGCAAGTAAAAAATATTCCGAGTTCCATAACCTACTTTCAATTTGAAATTGGTATTAATATGTACTGAATGCATTTTTTGAAGTAGTTATATGGAAATAATGTTTATGAAATAATTGAATTTTTTTTGAGATTCTGGGGATTAGTTTTTTTTGCGATGCGTCCAATTCTTCAATCATCTGCTACAATCATTCAAATTCAAACATTGGTAATGACAAAAAAATATTATGAAATAACTGATTGCTTAATGTATAATATTTATAAAATAATTGCCGATCTCGATCATAAAGTTGATACGTCCACATCTCATTCGTGAACATCATATATTTTTCCATAATATACATAGAATGGAATTATCACACTAGATTATTGAAACTTCCAATGTTTCAGAATAAAAACACTATTTCGCTTCGTCTGGGTGAATATATATATTTTTCCTATAATAGCTGCCTGCGGAATGAAAATTCGGGATTTGTAATTTTTTTCGCTGGCAATATTTAGATATTTTTTTGGAAAAATGAATATTTTTGTGTGCTATCTGCATATGCAAGTGTTGAGAAGTGTGAATATGAATGTAGTTATATGTAGATAATGTTCAGGTAGCATCCAAATTTGATGAAATAATGGAATTTTTTTGAGATTCTGGGGATTAGTAAAGATTACTTTTTTTCGTGCGATACGTGGGATACGAACACCATATGTATACATACATACATCTACCACCATATGTTGTTTCAGCAATCGTCACCTCATTTGGCACATCAAAATACAATAATGTGTCGACTACTTTGCGAAGATTCAAGTTCTCCAATCCATTTTCGAATATCTCCAAATATGTCATCCGTTCATGAAATTCTTGAAGAATTGTCGTTCATGGACATCAATAATGAGTCTAGTTTTGGAGATTCCGATAGGAAATCGAATTGGGATAATCATCATCACCATCATGATGAATATGGTGTTAGAGTAGCAGTTGGTGGTGTTGAGATATGTCTACCTCCCATCGATGAAGATATTCCTATAGTTGATGTGGATGTGGAAGGAGCTGCTGTTGATGACTCAGTTGCGGATCTTGACTTCATCGATGAAGGAATTTCCGATGAAATTTCCAATACACCTCGGGAGATGGTGTACAGGGAAAGCTTTTTCAACCTGTCGCGCACTACCGACCCTCAGTCACAACTATATTGCTATACTTTTTCATGGAGGTGCATACTCCAAAGCATGTGGAACGTTTATGTTTGATGTGCCGTTTTGATTATCGCGCCATAGTGAACAATAATAAATATTATACGCATGTCGATATGAATAGTATCGCAACTTTGGACACTGTAGATTGTTGGTGCTGTAGTGCTTGTCGCAGACCATTATATCAACCAAGATTGGTTAATGCGTGCATATTATGTAATAACACCTGAACCCATCTGTACATGGACTCTGATCAATAGAACTTTCGTATTAGAATCGCTTGATTTTGTTTCTATAGAATGGTGTTAGAAATCTGTTTCGGTACTCTCATGCATCGCTTCTGTATATCGAAAGGCCTATCGAGTGAGTTTAGTTATTTCTTTATCTGACACTTTTGACAGGGTTTATAGAAGAAGAATTTACCGAATGATGGTGAATTATTAAATTAATTTTATTTGTTCTTGTAATTCCTTTGAACGTTTCATATTGTTAATCAGCATATTGTTATTATTTTTAATCGTCAAGAAGCACGGCATCAAAGATGCTACCTCATCTACGTGTTGATGAAGAGAGAAGAAGGACGTTGAGAAATTTTAGATTAGAGAGGAGAATTATGAGACTTGAATGTGATCCATTTGCTCGCAATTATATAATTTATCTGTTTCCCAACAAACCGTTACTAGGTGTATAAAGGAAGTCACTTCCCTAATAGTTGAGTTTCTGTCGGAGAGGTTCATTGGATTTCCCAGGCATAATGGATGGAAAAATCAAATAAAAGAAACGTTTATGGAACATACTCAATTTACAGGAGTTATAGGTGCAATAGATTGTACCCATATAGCAATCATAAGACCACGGGAAGAAGAACACAATTACATGAATCGTAAAGGATACCATTCCAAAAATATACAAATTGTAAGTATGATGTAGTTTATTTTGTCTAAATCTATTTATGTATTTTTTTTTAGATGCGACGATTACAATTTACGTATAATGAATATGAATGCCAGATATCCAGGCTCATGTCATGATTCATTTATTTGGAGAGACTCTGTAATCAAAGAAGAACTCAGTCAATGCTATGCTGCGGGTGATCGTCGTTCATGGTTAGTTGGAGATTCCGGTTATCCTCAACAACCTTGGTTTATGACTCCCATTTTGAATCCATTGCCTGGTAGTCCTGAAGAAAAATACAATGCAAGACATGCTTCTGCAAGGAACTGTATAGAACGGTGCAATGGAGTTTTGAAAGGACGTTCCAGATGTTTAATGTCAGAACGGAAACTATGTTATGCTCCAGATGTTGTTGGTAACATTGCAATGGCCTGTGCTGTTCTACATAATTTGTGCATTGCTGGGAATTTGGATATTCCAGATCCACCAAATGATATTCATAACCAACCACCACCTCAACCTAATGATGATATGGACAATAATAGAACTTTGCTCATAGAACAGTATTTCACATAAATTTTATTTGTAATTTATTAGATGAATGCTTTTGTTGGAATTAGTATTTTATATTAATTTACTGAAAGTCAAACTGTTGTTGACTAATAAAACACAGTATCATTTTTCAAAAGAGACTTGTGAAAAGCCTATAATAATAAGAAACAGCAAACTGCACTGAAAACATAATTGGTTCAATTTTTATCTGGCCCTATGGTCTTGAAAATGAAAATAGATATAGCACCAAAAATGTCTGTGTTTCACAGTATGAATTATTACTAGCATTTCTGACTATGCAAGTTCATATTATAAGCTTTTCTTTAAATAAGTGAACATCTAGGGTTTAACGTATATATATTTTATTCAGGTCTCACTTTGTAACAATTTTGGAAATCCAATCAAAACTTAAAATACTATAACAAAAAGATTTTCTCATTAAAAATAAATATTTCATCTCAGTAACACATAAAAATCATCAATACACTCGATGTATAACTATCACAAATAAACAGGCATTCTTTATAAAAATAAATAGGCAATCAAAACTTGAATGCTATGACAAATAAAAAGATTTTCTCAACAAAATAAAAAAATTCCCAAAACCAAATACACTATATATAACTATCACAAATAAAACGGGTATTAGTAGTGAAAATAAATAAGCATGATTTTTTTCAAATAAATATATACAATCAGAACTTAAATACTATGAACAAATAATTTTTTTCTCATTAAAAATAATTATTAATTCTCAGTTACACAGGAAAATTAATTCTATATATTACTACTATCACAAAGCAAATACATATTCTTAATAAAAATAAATAAGTAGGTTGCATTCACTGTTATGATGAATGGGCTAATTTTTTAAGATCCTGCAATGTCTTCCAATGAATTTAGATATTGCACCTATAGATTTGTCTATATTGCAGAGAACATTTAATATTTCATCATGCATTTTTTCAATTTTTTTTTCTGCTGCCACGATCACTTGTTGCGCTAACCTGGTCCAAAATGTTTCTACCACCCACTGCAGAATAGTTGTGTTCAACAACAACCTCCTCAATGACATTTTCAGTGATGTCTGAAAACAAAACATCATCTTCCGAAATTTCGTTAGGTTCAGCTGGTGGTGTATGCAGGTAAAATACTCATAAAATGGTGTTCATATCAAACCTCTTTCTGCCACAGTGTCATCGCCGAAGGTAGCCGTTCTTCCCATTAGCAAAAGTAATCTCTCCTCGGGACTGAACATGAAGGGCCACCACCTGTTTTTACCGAATCCTTTACATTCTTGGTGGCTTTAAGTTTAGTCTTGAATTTCCAGACAACAAGGGTTTTTTTCCATTCCTCACTCGAACGTTTTCCCTGGCCTAAACTATTTAATTTCAGAGTCAGCTGCTCCCATAATAATTTATTATTTTGTTTCCCTTGTGTGTGGGAACTAAACTTGTTTGTTATTATTTCTGAATGAACTTCGGCAAAGTCTAAAAGAACCCTCCAGTGATCTTGACTCACTCGCATTTTACTTTTTTTTCATATTTTCACACAAAACAATTGAAATCGATTGCAAAATTTATAAGAGCATAGAAAATTTTGAAATGAGGGTTAAGTTATGAATTTAATGAAACCAAATATTCCCGTCAACGGGTCAACGATTAGATAGATGTTTCTTCTACTCTTTGTCTCTCTCTTTCACGTTCATGAGCATACAATTCGCCAACCAAAAGTTTTCGTATCGAAGCGTTTCTATCGGAGTTAACGGGGAAGGGAAATTATATTCGAAATGGGAATCAGAGTACCGAGATTTCGAATCTGACGTCACATTTCGATTCTATGCAAGATTTCTATTTCTCAGAGTCCCACTGCTGAGTTGAACTAATGGGGTGAAGCAGGGAGGAACGTACAATTGATTTGTTGGTCGCAACGTACTGAATGGCACAGGTGGGGGGTGTCATTCGCTGCTTCATCTAAATGACAAGTTTTCTATGACTATATTGAAATTTATGTTACATTTTTTTCATTTCATTTATGATTAGGTATTTATTACCATGAAAATAGCTTTCAGATAGTTCATAATTGGAATTACATCTGAAATATAATAATTATGATATTGAATATTCCATGATTATATTTTCAATTGCTATACATGTCCTTGAGTCGTCAGCCAACGCACACTTTCGATAGAAATGCAGGGTCATCTTAAAATGATAAGAATCAGAAAAAAAGTGGGGGGTAATGCAGATGTACAAATACACTTTGCTACGCAAGTGAGGGGATGAATAGGGGTGGGGGAAAAGCATCCATGAAACGCGGGTCTATATCATCATCATGATCACTCAACTTCTCAAGAACACAAGTAGTGTATCTGTGTGTGTGCGTGTGTGAAAATTGATAATCATTATGACTTCCGATAATAGAAGCATGTTGGAGAAATTACTCACTGATCAATATAGTAGTGTTGAAGCAGTATCGAAAGGTGTAGACTTGGAGGATTTTGATATGTCTCAATTCATTTGGATGGATGCAAAGGAGTTGTCGTCATACGATGAGTTAACAAATATCTCAACATCACAGTTATTGCCAACCAGCTCCACACCACCTGTGCTTCATATCCCTGAGGATGTTCAAGTCATCGAAAAAAACAACTGTTAACCCATCATCAATATTATTCTGGATATTCAGGTCCAAGCACCAAAACGAAAGAGAAAAGCTACAGTTGACCTTCCCACCACACGATCTCTGAAACAAGATGCCGCTGCATCGAACAATTCAAGGCCGGGAACTTCGACATCGTCGTCTTCGTCCAAGGCTAAGAAAAATTCGAAAAAAAGGGCGTCTTAAAAAATTGTGCCATTGTAAGTTTATAGCCAGAAGAGAAAGATTGCAAAACGTGACATCGCTGAAGCCAACATCACCATCACAAAGTGTGATCAAATTGATGAAGAATTGGACAATGAAGTTGTACTTGCACATAAATAGATGAACAGATTGCTGAATTGGAAAAGAAATCTGATGCCATCAAGCAGAAGTTGAAGAATGATAGGAAAATCAACACCAGCTTCCGAAAGTAAGCTGAAATGGATGAGCTGAAATCGACTGAATCCTATGATGTAGTGACCTCAATTTTCGAACACTGGCAAAAAGAGCTGAACAATTTTATTTTGAGTGATAGTGATTAGGTCTTTGATTCTTTTGTCATGTCGTTTTCTTATCTGAAAATTCTCTATATGATAATAAAACAAGTTCTACAATATAACTTTTCTATTTCGATACAAAATATGACGATAAATGCTAAACAATTGCATTTTTTAAATCCATGAATTGTGTTCATTGGAAAAACCCAACCACTTGAAGAACACTTTATTTCCATTTCCTTTTCTCTTCAATATCTTCTCGGCCAAGTAAACATTGGGATTTTGTGTTTCCTGCAATTCAGCTTCATAGAAACAACTTTGAATGGGATTCTCATCTATGTCATACCTTATGTACGATGTTTTTTCTGGGTATATATATATATAGTTGTGAATTATAGATATGGGTTTTTATCAAGACATCCGATTACGATATGGTTCCACCACAATGAAGAAACTTAAAACGATGGCGAATACCTAGGCCAAACTTGCCGCACAAAGAAATAGGTGTACGTTCCTCATGAACTGCAAGAACAACAATATCATTCCACAACACATCACTCATGGTATCAAGAATATAGTAGATCTGACCGCAGCAGCTGTTGGAAGGACACTTCAACACACATCAAAATTCAATAACAGGTTAAGGAATAATCTTTTAAATTTAGAGATAAAAATTACTCACGATGGCATTCGTAATTTGGAAAGAATGTTGGTCAATACAAAATCAAACATCAATAACCTTATTCCATATGATATTGCCATGGATTTTTATAAACGGCAGTCTATTGCGTATAACCGACAGTTTTTCCAAATTAAGAAGGTGAACATTCTCAAATGCAATAAACTTAAACAATCTCACAATTGTAAAATAATAACACCAACCACTTGGATTGAAAATTTGACAGAAACAATAATTCCTTCAGAAATCTCGAATTTTCTAGCTTTGGGACCAAAGTTCAGCTTGGAACCGAAAAATAAAGATATCGATATTCCAAAATTTTTAGCAGATGTGGACTCGATTGCACAATTTGTGCCTAAGAATTAAAGAAATATTTTTTTAACTCAAACAACGAATATCATTACCAATTTTGTGTACACCAATGATTCCGTTAACAATTCATTGTACAATACTTACATTAAATGCAAACATTTCCTCAAAAATAATCCACAGTTAAAAATTACTCAATCAGATAAAATGAAGGTGACGACAATCCTAACGCAAGAACAGTACTCTTCACTTTCATCTAACATTCTTAATGATACTACTTACTATCAATCAATAAATGGAAACCCCGCTAGTACCATTCAACAAAAAGCGAATAAACTGATCACAGAGCTAGAAAAAAATAATATGATTTCTAAAGAAGAAGCCCCTTCTTTTAGCGTTTATAATGGAACGATTAACAAGTTCTATAGATTACAGAAAATTACCCTTCTTAGGTACAAAATTAATCAGAAGGGCAGACAATACTCTAATCACCAGCTGGTATACCAAACCAGGTGCTCCAGGAAGATTCTTACATTACGAATCATATCATCGACACAGACAAAAGATAAATCTGGTCTTGTGCATGAAAGATAGAGTAATCAAAACAAGTCACACTTCACTAAGAACAATCAATTTGAAAAAACTTTTGCAACTTTTCATTAATAGTGGATTCCCACGAAACCTTGTTAATAAACTGATTTTCAGTAGGTCTTCCATTGATATTGATCATCCAAATAACAATAATAATAATAATAATAATAATATAATTAATTCTAATAATAACATTTTGGAACCAACGTTTTATCTTACCTTACCACATATAGAATCTTTAAACTATAAATTCAACAAATTATTTTCCAAGATTCCTAACATCAAAATTGCGTATGAAAACCAAATAGTATTGAACAAGATTTTTTCAAAGTTAAAAGACAAAGATCCTCTATTAGACAATTCGAACTTGGTGTATTGTATCCCTTGTTCTCAATGTGAAAAGGAGTACATTGGCCAAACCAAAAGGAAATTGAAAGACAGAATTACCTCCCATAAAAGCGATATTAGAAATTCAAAAAAACTTGTTCATTAGCTCATCACACCATGGCTTTGAACCATAACCCAGATTATGATAATGTGAATATCCTGGAACATGAATCAAATGTAAAAAAGATAACTTTTCTCGAAATGACACAAATTTTCAAAGAACCTAATTCAATGAATTCGAGAACGGACATTGATAATCTCAGCATAATCTATTCATATTTACTCAGTCGTTCTCCGTATGAGACAGACCACAATTCAATACATTAACATAAGTGTGTCTCCTGGAATGGTGGGTATTGAATTTTTCACTTTGTCAATTTTTTAACTTTTTCTAAAAAACTCATATTTTCTCTGGCAGTCTCCTTATGAGACATACCAAAATCGTTTCAATTAACATAAGTTGGTACCCTGGATTTGTTTGGTGATATTATTTTTCACCGCATTGTATGTTGGCAACAGGTCTAAGATCTATTTTTCATACTTGTCAATTGTCAACTTCATATACTTCAATGATCATTCATTTTTCATTTGTCACCACTGCCTCTTGAATCCAACATGACCTCCATAAGAGCCCATTTGGAATTTTAAAATGTTTATACACTTATGTTTAAGTAATCTTGATCAATTTTGATCAAAGTTTCAACTATATATGACTATACCAAGAGTGTTGTCTGTTGTGACATGGTATTTTATGAATTGCTGCAAGTGAAAGGGATTTTTAACCTCACTTTTGTGAGTACACATATGCCTATTTGGTTTTCAAATCTTATAATGTTCAATTTTAATTCATTGTAGAGTTCCTGATGGAGAGACAATAAATGACTCGAAAGCTTGAATAGAAAAAAGAGTACACTTTTTTCCATACCCCTGTTGACTGCATACCCGAATTTAAAAAGGATTCTTCTATATATATATATGTCCAAAGTCAAGTCAAGTGTGGACTCAATTTGTGGATCGCACTGCCGAGTTCGTGCTCAGCGCGTTCACTTTGGCTACGTAGTCAATGTCATGCACAACTAGCACCACGTGTAATGTCAACTTCGGCTACGAGAGTTTGGCTCCAAAAATATATAATGAAAATAGTTTGCGATGTCAAACTCTCACCTGAAAAGCGTCACATAGCTTTTTATAAAGGGATCATTTCAACAAGGAAATGAATAACGCTATAATCCTTCAATCAATTTTGGACATGCATATACTTCCCGAGAGATCTGTCGTATTTCTGGAGAAAATACTATCAATGTATAACCATATTTCGTGTAGCACCTACATTTCCATAGAGTATTATTGTATTAGGTATACAGAAAAGTGTTACATCAACATCGTTTCCAGTTGGAAATATGGAATGTTCGTTGTCTGGAGAAGAACCCCGCGCCAAATACTGGAAAAATTTTTTTTTTGAGATATTGTGGTTTAAGTCACTTGAAGTTACACATGCGAATTTAAATTAGTTCCTATGTCTAGTTTCGGAGATACGAGTTTCTGAAAATCATAAAAATGTCTGTTTTACTGAAACATAGTAGGGTTCACTCATCCAAAAGTATTACTTTTTAGATTATTAGTAACTGAAGAATAGCATGGTTGGTTAAGAGGAAGTCAAACGACATATCAGTCAGTCGGTCGTTAAGGCAAAAGAAGCCGCCTAATACAGGGTGGGTCAAAAATAGCGACAATTTAGCATATTTCGCCAATCTTTATCATTGGTCCCATTAGTGGGACTGAGCATTATTCATTGAAAATATCTTTATTGAGACTCTTTTCTTGTGACAAGAATATTTTCTTCAAAAGTTTTAACTTCCTTTCTAAACACTCATTGTTTTAAAAAATATTTGTTTTTTTATATTTTATGTTTTTGACATTAGTCACTTAAAACAGCCTTCTTGAGACAATAAATCCGCTTTGAAGCCAAATCTTCTTGAAGTTACAGAAAGCTACAATCACAATTTATTCGGGGGGTGTTTATAAATATAAGTTGTAATATATTTTGCACCTAATATATATCTTTGTTAATTATTCTTGAATGGACCTGTCAATTTGAATCATATTTTTCAGTTATACTTTAAAGTAAATTACCTTATATGTCTTTGTCTGGTTTTTGAAATATATATATATATATATATATATATATATATATATTGAAAATTGATATTCTATATAAAATATTAATCACTCTTATTTCTTGATGAAGTAAATATGATCTTGCGGCGCAAAACAATTGCGCCGTTGAAAACCGCATGACCATAAGTGTGAGTATTAACGGCATGGCTATTGACACGTTGGTATGCGGTTTTCAACCTACTTCACGAAAATTCGGTGTTCAGATCCATATAAGTCGTACTCTACGTTTCGTGACGATTCCACGAATATATATAAATAGTCATTATGTACCCTCCCCAACTGGACGCTCAATGATACGCTAATTGGAGCTTCTTCGGGGAGGGCAATTGTTTTGTGCCGCAAGATCTTATTTAATTCATCAAGAAATAAGATTGAATAATATTCTTTACACAATATCAATTTTCAATATTTATATTTCAAAAACCAGACATAAGGGCATTTTATTGAATACAGATATTTCCTACTCCTAGGAGTAGAATTTGACAACGATGTTTTTTTTACACCAAATTCATCTACTTTCGCTACGATCAAATTTGATGGTAGCAGAAGTAGATAATTGGCTGAAACAAGAAATTCCCCAAATCGAACAGACATTTCTCCACGGTGCCGAAATTAACAGTTGGCTTGGCTGTCGTCGTCGTTCAGTTGTCATGTCGAGTTTGTCAAAATAGCTATTGAATTCACTAGAAAATTCTCAAGTATTTTACTTCCATGGTGGATGCTCCCGTTGAAAAATTAATTTTTGAAATTATGCCTCCAAAGTGGTAAATTGCGATTTTTAAGATTTTGCGATATGTCACAATAATTGAGATACCAACTTGGTTTTGTTTGTAAATATTGCTGAGAATTGGAGGGATAAAATCTTTCTGTACATTTCATCCGCTTGAATATCAGTGTTGTGGAAATAATAAAAGTTATAGATGACAATTTTCAAATACACAGGTTGGACAAAGAGTGTTACTTATATAATAAAGAACGTAGGTTCATATTGAAAATTCACCAGTACCCCCTAATTATTGATCTTTTTTTTTCAGACTGCACCTATACAAAAATACAATTGGATACCAAAAATGAAGTTGATGTCCCCGAAAGCAGCGAAAATTCAAAAACACATCACTGGGATGATAAAGACACATTGTGTCTAATGGATTTATGTATGATGAATAGGGAAAAATTGCAAAGCCCCAAATATAAGAAAAAGCACATTTTCAAAGAAATATCAGATGTCTTCCTTGAAAAAAGGCATCAGTTTTCTCCTCTGCAGTGTGAAAAAAAATTGAAAACACTCATTACCAAATATAGGGAAATATGTGACCACAATAATAAATCTGGGAACGAGAGGAAAACCTGGAATTTTTTTTGAACAGTTGGAGGAATACATTTGGGATAAACCAAACGTACGACCAGCTGGAAAGTGCTCTTCCCTAGGTCTGGTGAGTTTCTATTATTTGTGATATCCAAGGTGCAGGATCTGCTTGGAAAACTTCAACATTTGCAAGCCTGCATGGTGCTTTCAGTTTTTGTGTTTTCACACGGCTATGGCAAATGCTCCACCAAAAATCAGTAGGTCATTGATAAGCAGCCTACAAAATGACAGCTGTCTTCTGCTGAGGAGGGTGATTATCATAGTTATTCGCCAACTATCCTTTCTTTCCTTCAGTTAATAATCATATTTTACATGAATTAATTTTTTTTTCAGGCAACTTCATCTTCATCACCGTCCACAAGTTCAGTAACTGGTACTGATGCATGGAAAATAATGAAGGCGAACCTCCCGCTTAAAAAATGGTAACATTTTTTCTTCCACTTTCTCTAAATTATGTTCAATTCTGGTTCACACTGGAATAAAACAACTTCATATGTTTTGATTTATATAAAACAGTTCATTGCCTACAATTATTCCAAATCCCTTTTTTTTTCTTAATTAAATTTAACCTGCATCGACCTCGCAGGGCATTAGCGGTGGTACATGGACATACAATTTCATTATATCAGGTCCATTACATTGATCTGTTGGATATACTGGAAAACGATTTTCGAGTTACTGTTTAAAATCACTGATATGTCACTGATTAGCTTAAGGTTGTTCCTTTCCTGGTGGTATTGTGGGCAAACGAATAGGTGCCCAACAGATAGTGGTGTGTTACATCGTTCACAACGTCTTGGTGTCTCTCTCTCTCTTCAAAATATGCTGGTGTGTGAGTTTGGTGTATCCAATTCTTACGCGTGTTAGGATCGTCTGGTATTTTCGACTGAGTCCAGAGTAGTTTGGATTTTTCATGTGTGGGTTTATTTTGTACAATTTATTTGTAGTCATTGTCTGCCATCTTTTTTTCCATAAATTGTTTATATCGATTTTCATTTGGCTGTATAAGTCTCGATATGGTGTTTTTTTGACTATTTTTGCTCTTGGATTTGAAAAGGTATTACGAGACATATTATCCGCCTTTTCGTTCCCGGGTATGCCCATATGTGATGAGACCCATACTATTTCAATTGTTTTCCTTGTGTTACTTAGGTTGACTTTGATTTGTTGCAAGAGAGGATGTCTAGGGTAGAATTGTCGGATTTCTTCTATTGCACTCAGTGAATCTGTGAATAGCACAGTGTTTCCAGGCATCTCTCTCGCCTTCAGTATTGCTTGTGATATCTCATGTACCTCTCCAGTGTAGACGTTACAAGTTTGTGGTAGTTGGTAGCATTCACAAGTGTATTCACTGATTACAGCTGAGCTCAGGCCTCTTTCGGTTTTTGAAGCATCAGTATAAATGTGGTTGAAGTTGCAGTACTTAGAGGAGATCGCTTTGAAAGATTTAGTATAAGGATGGTAGGAGTACCAATTTATATCTGAATTAATCAATTTCGCCGTGAAGGGTTTATTTTGCATCCCATATAATTTTTTCAATTTCGGAGTTAGCCCAATCACCAACTGAAAGACTATTTCATGGACTATTCATGGCATAAAGCACCGTTCAACTGAGAAAAAAACCATTGTTGGAATGTTTCGATCTGCTTACAGTGGATTTCCAAAGTTGTAGAATATCTGCCGCCTCCCCATTTTATAACATGTTTTTATTTACACCGTCTGTCTTTGTATTTATTTGTCTGTCTGCATGAACTCTTGACCCACTTCTAGTCGTCCGATTAATTTGAAAATTGACAGGTATTTATAATTCCGGTGACAATGCCTTATGGATGATTTTTGAGAGAAAAAACAAAATGGCGGCTCAAATATGGTAGACGAGTTTGGTGATTATAGTCCGATTCGATTCAAAATTTGTATGTGGGGGTTTTCGGGGTCGGAGATTTTGAATTTTTTGTCAACATTTATAAATTCAATTAATCCATAATAGCCGACGTCAAAAACCCTCACGTTATCACAAAACTCGTCCGTCACATTGAATTCATAAATTTTGACAGAATGCATAATCTCCAACCCCGAAAATCCCCACATACCAATTTTCAATTGAATCCGGCCATAATGACAGTATTATTAAGTAATACCGATTACGCCAATTTTCCAACATTGAAAACATTCGAATTTCAATAACCAATGTTGAATATTCATAAATAACTAACCCCTGAAGAAACCTGATTGTTACAATACAACACCAAACGAATATCTCACCCATTCTAACCTTGGGTTATATTTATCTTCAGGTTTGAATTCGTTGAAGTCAAAATTCATTTTTGGCAAAATTTATAAATTTAAAATGGCGGCTCCAATATGGCGGGGGCTTTCTGTGATTATGGTACTATTTGATTCAAAATTGATATGTGGGGATTTCTGGGGTCGGAGATTAGGAATTTTTGGTAAAGATTAATAAATTCGAAATGGCGGCTCCGGACGAGTTTTATGATTATGGTCCGATTCGATTCGAAACTGGTATTTGGGTCGGAGATTTTTTTTTTTTTTTAACATTTATAAATTTAATTAATTCATAATATCCGACCTCAAAAACCCTCACATAATCACAAAACTCCTCCGACGTATTAAATTTTTGAATTTTGAAAAAAAATTCATAATCTTCAAGCTTTAAACCCCCACATACCAATTCTGAATCGAATCGAATATAATGACAAATCTCGCCGGCCATTTTGGAGCTGCCATCTTGAATTTTTGAATTTAGACAGAAAATTCATAATATTCGACCCCAAAAACCCCCACATACCAATTTAATCGAATCGGACCATAATCACAAAACTCGTCCGTCATTTTGGAGCCGCCATGTTGAATTTTCGAAAGTTGACAAAAATTAATAATCTCCGACCCCAAAAACCTCCATATACTGATTTTCAATCGAATCGGACCATAATGACAAATCGCGTCCGCCATCTTGAATTTTTTATTTTGACAAAAAAGCTTAATCTTCGATCGCGAAAACCTCCACATACCTATTTTGAATCCAATCGGACCATAATCACAAAACTCGTTCGCCATCTTAGAGCCGCCATTTTGTTTTTTTCTCTAAAAAATTTCAGCTCAAGAGGATGTCGGCAAGGGCATGAAAAATTGATTAAAAATTTTGAACCGGAAAGAAGGAATGACCGACAATGACATACAAACGAAGCAAGTTAAATTAAAGCTAGCTTGTAACAATTGTCGCCTGAGGTGGTTGGATGTGTGTTCTGATGTGGAGTATTTATGTCAAGTTTCACATAATAATCGAAAAGGTACTGAAATAGAGGGGAACAGAAATGGACCTATCAATTGTTAACTTTACCAAATTATTAGTGGTATTCCGCAACAGTTGGACAGCAGAAAATCTGAAATTTCATTTGGAGTGAATGACTTTGATGAATCGATTTGCCACCACAAAATGGGCGAAGACACGAAATTTTCAAAATATTTTTAATGAATTTTACAGCGTGTGAAAACTTTTAAATTTCCCAAAACTTGAAGAAAATATCCTAAAGTAGGCAAAATTCAAATAGCTTCTTTTTAGCGCTATTGCAAAATGTTGTGACGTAATCACCCTGTCAACCAATCCCACAGTTGACAGTTTCAATCAATTTTGCAACGTTGCCATATTTTCAAATCTCGACATTGCAAATAGTGTTCTAGTTCATTTATAGTTTTAGAAACTTGGCAACATTGCCGTTTAATGTCACAATCAACTCGATTACACCTATTGACTGCTCGATCGTATACGTCACAAAGAGCGCAAATATTAGTAACTTCAAAATTTGCTGATTTTCAAAAAAAAATTGAAACTGCTGTAATTAAAATTTGACTCAAATTTTTTTTTCTGGGTACATTGATATATGCGTTATGTATTTTAAAGCATATTTAAAGCGATAATAATTTCTCGTGTCCTCGCCTATTCGCATGTCCTAAAGATACCTATATAACGATGTTCAGCGCCTAGGCCGCAAATTAATTAATAAAAGACTTTCAACGACTCGTGTTAGAGCAATTTTATATGTTTTTTTTCAATTGTTATTGATTCAGTACAAAAATAATTTGGAGATGAATTCAAGCAGTAGCTCAAATGCGCGCGGAATAATACCGATATTTTATTAGACAAGTGATAAATGACGTCACACACTGTTGCAGCCAGATAATATGTAATAAATGACGTCACGTCGCGAAAACATGGCGTTTGAATCTCTCTCGATTTGGAACAGTTTTCAAGTAGAGTGTAGTCGGTATACTATAAACTATGAGTAAATGGGTGTCAGGAAGTGATTTTGCATATATTTATACATACAGTTGAGATCATTTGTTAATAAAAAGCCGTCATTTTCTATTCTTACAATGAAATGGCCTATCAGGGGGCAGTTCTAGGTATTTCACGTATTCGATTATCGAGTAGGTCAGACTCAGACTATGACTGTAGATCGCTCAATCAAGACGCATAGTCTAAGCAATTCAATAATCATGAAATAGAATCGCCGTTCAGCATGGACACTCCGGCCATGTCATCTTTTTTGTGGAATTTATGGAAAAGTAGGTATCTAGACGCGAACTTAGGAGATGCTTATGTGAGGGTAGGACTCGCCAAATGGTTTTGGACAGATTGGTACTAAAAATTTTCTATAATCAAATTGAAAAATTGCTCATATGATTTCAATAAACCCAATTGAATACAAAAATTCACCAAAATTCAATTGATAATGATTCTTGTGCTGACAAGCTACCTGAGTAAATGATTTTTTTTCAAAAAAGTATAAAATATTAAAAAATCTTATAATAGAAAGAAATAATTGGGAAGATTCAAAATCAGTTCAAAAAAATACCAAATGTCATTTTTAATATTTCAACCATGGAATTTACCTTTCTATTGAATTGTGTATTCTTCATTATGTGATTTAACGTTCTCCTTGCATCTTAGAAAAACTCTTCTTCAATATGGATATCATGTATGTTTTTTGAGAATTAATAACTAAGTTCTACCCAAACATTTATTTAATTTTATTATTACTTAATAGTCTTTGAAACGAACTCATTCACTTCTCATGTTTGTACCTATTTTTGGACGACGGCGTTCAATTCTTGAAAATCAAATCCAATCCACATCCAGTCATCCAATCGACTTGAAATTTGGCAGGTATGCATTATGACTTTTCTATATAAAAAATCAAGATGGGGACTTCAAATTGGCCGTCGAGTTCTGTGATTCAATTCCATTCAATTGGTACAAATAATGGGTTTTTGGGGTAGGAGATCATGATTTTTCTGTCAAAATTCAAGATGGCGGTACCAAAATGGCGGATGAGTTTTAAGAAAATTGATATATTGGTCGGAAATTTTCAATTTTTGTCAAAAATAAAAAATTCAAGACGGTGGCCTCGATATGTGTGATTTGCGGTCCGATTTTATTCAAAATTGGCATCTAGGGGTTTTTGGGCTTAATGATGAATTTTTTGTCTAAACCGGATTTTATGAATAACTGAAGAGAATCAAATATAAATAAATCAAAAGACAAGCTTTCATTCAATTGTACTAACGAGGAAAAATAATTTTCATTGCATGTGTCGCGCATTGACTGAATGCGATTTTCTGTGTAATAATGTTCCTTGGCACGTTTTTTGGGTGTATGAACTTCCGCAAGAATACCTCTTTCGTTTGAATTCAAAACTGAAAACATTGCGCGAATTATGTCACCATCTCCAGCCATACTTGCTGACGCCAGCAGAGCCATCCAAGATGCTGAGTAGACATTATCTCATGGGACGAGCCATCTTGAAACGATCCGGGAATTCATTCAGATTTCGCACTTAGACTTAGCAACACCTATTCTTATAATTGTATATTTCAATTATTGTAATAAAATTAATTTCAAAAAACCAAGTTTCGTGCCGTCGATAGTTAATTGGCGCAGTCGGTAGGATTGTCGAAATCGCACGTATTGAACGGGTGATTTTCGTTTAACGATTGATCGGCAATCGAACTTTTGTGAACAGTCGAAGTTGGTTTTGGAAACAGAGTGGCTCCTTGGACTTCAGGACACCCAGTCATACATAGACCTGCGGAAAATCCCATCCCAGCTGTTCTCGAGAGGAGGAACCCCATTGTCCCTTTTTGCAAGGAAAAATCGCTTGGTGAAGACAGAATTCGCTGATCCAGGGCAGACTCCTTATAGTGGTTTAGAGTGATGGCCAAAAGCTTACTCATATTGTGAGTACAACTGAATTATATGTCGCTTGAAAATATTTTTGAAAATTTTGAATCATTATCTTTAGCTGACTTAAACAATACTAATTCTCCTACACTTCAAATCGATACCCAATCTATGCCAAATCAAATCAATACCAATAATCAATCGAACTCTGAATCGAATATTTCAAATACAAATCTTAGTATGGCAAAAGGATTTCAAACCTGAATATTTGCACTGTGGTCCCCAATTTGTTAGGAACCCAAACGAATTGAATAGATATTTGAGTAGTTGCGAAAGTTTGATAACTCATTTTTATGATACTACTAATACAGGGTGCTTTCAAAATATATATTTGTTGAATTTTTTTATTGGAAAATTGACAGGTAACGCCAAATTGGTAGTAAATATTCAAAACGTTACTGATTGGAATGTTTTGAAAGAAACTTTGTATAGGAATTTTTGCTGATCAACGCGACGAAGCTTGTTTGAATAGAGATATGGTAATGATGAAACAATATGCGATTGAAAAACCGCAACAGTTTTTCGATCGAGTTTTGCAAATGCTCAATCAATTATGTTGTTATATTGATTCTCACGAAGTTGATGATGGTGCCAAGCTTCTGAAACGAAATTTGTATAACTCTTAAGCATTGAAAACATTTTTGTCTGGTTTAAGGGAACCCCTAGGGACTACAATTCGCTGTATGCGTCCTACTTCCTTGAATCAAACTTTGCAATTCATTATTCAAGAAGAAAACGTCAATTATTATCAGAATCAAACCAATAGAATTTCAGTGAGGCAAAATAATGTTCAAATGAAACCCAATCAACAACCTTCCAGAGAGTACCATTCAATTCTCATACACAGAATAATCAATTTCAAAACAATCAATTACGATCGAATAATAGCTTCCCTTCGCAGCCCATTCATATCCAACCCAGAGTGAATGCACCACAGCCAAAATTCTTCAGAAATTCAGAAGTTTTCAAACAACCCGTTCAAAATCAACATGTCTTAGAACCAAATCCAAATCGAAGCCTTCCAAATCCGTCCCCAATGAGTACCTTGACCAGGCAAACATTCAATCGATTCCAACCGGGACCTTCAGACCATAAAGCACCGCAAAGAAATTTCGTTTCTGAAGAACTGTTTGATACAGAAGTGGATGTCACCGATCATTCATTTCCAAATTTTGACACCGTTCTCCAGAATCAAATGGAAAATGAGGAATCGGATCAAACAAACTATCCTGAAAATTTTCAAATGGTCGCCAAAATATCGACCAAACGTAGAACCAATAGTAATTTCCTTCGACTCCTCTAATTCGAGCAAACTACAATATGTTGTTTTACCAGAATAGAATTTGAAATTTCTAATCGATACGGGAGTTATATGATGACCCAGATCCACCAGAGAGCCATTATCAGAGAAAATGCCGATGCAGCTCTAGACTCGGTAATACCTTATTGTTGCGACAATAACATTTTAAGCATTCATTATATTCATTTGCTCTAGAACTCTTCTCAGAGCCTAGTTGTACTTTTTTTCAATAAAGAAAATTCTTTTTAAGAAGAAGATTTTCCACTCAAAGTATTTAATTGGCGCAGTTGTACGGATTTTGTGCAGTACGGAAAAAACATTTTCGTTTCGTGGAGTTCTAACCCCTTGAGTACAAACCAAGAACCAACCCTTCGAGTGGACGAAGAGAGTGACTACCCCTGGGAAGCTAGAAAGAATCACCGGAGAAGGAGCTGGAAACTACAAGGATTCGAATCTTCGGAAAAACTTGTAAGTGCCAAATTTCCTTTTCACCTTCATTGAACCCTCTGATTAAGGACTTCGTTGAAGATAATTAGGGCAGTTCATTGGGACGTCTATGCTAGACAATAAATTTAAGGAAAATAATAACATAATTATTGATTTATCGACCATATATGACAGATATTGACGATATTTCAGAAATATTTAATAGCTTATCAGTAATTTCAGTTGGTCATAATATAATTCCTGATATTGCGAATATAATAGCATTCGAAATGCCGCAAACAAATCAAGCAGGTCAACCCGTTTTGAACTGGAATCTTTTTAAATCTCAAGTAAACAATCTGAAACCATATGACGGTGACAGTAATACCTTGAATAAATTTATTTATAGATGCGATAAGCTTTATGAAAATTATATAGTTTTGAATGACCCAATATTTAACGATCACATTTTCGAATGTATTCAAGAAAAATTATTAGGGAAAGCAGAGTGTATGGTTGGAAACAGAGCCGAACTTAAAAATTGGCCCGATCTCAAAAATGCTTTGAAACAATGCTTTTCAGACCGAAGAGATCTGGATTGCCTCGTTTTAGAATTAACTAGAAGTCGACCCCATAAGGGAGAAGATCTTATTAGTTTTGGAACTAGATTGCAGTTGATTCGAAGCAGTGTTGCTCAAAGAATCAGTAATGATACGAATTTATAAGCAGATGAAAAAGTATATAAAATTTCTCATTATGATAAGGTTGCCCTCAGCACATTCATTGCAGGTTGCACAGGTGTTTTGAGAAACAATTTACATCTTAAAAAACCAACATCCTTAGAAGATGCAATGGCATACATTAATGAATATGAAAATTTTGAGAAATTATATGGTTTCTCTCATGAGAATCACAAACCAAAATTAAATGCAACCGCCACATACAGACAGACGTACACACCAAATATGCACTCATATAATAATTTCCAACAACCAAAAACAAAAATTTTAAATTTCCTTCAACAAATCCTAATTTTTCTGCCAGGCCCAATTGGCCCAATCAACCAATAAATATACAACCAAGACAATTACCACCACAAAAATACCCTACAAATAAAGTAGTTTTTGGTCCCCCGCAAAATGTATTCAAACCCAACCAGACCCCTTCTAATCAATTACCAAAACCGGAGCCAATGTCAACAATCTCTAGAAATCCGACAAGAATGTCTCAGCGACCATTCTCACAACAACCCGGACCAAGTTTCCGAAATCATAACCCAAACTATTTTCAAAATTCACAAAGATTTGTTCAGTCTAACCTACGACCAAATTTCATTTCTGAAGAATTTTTTTCAAATGAATACGAAGAACCAATAGAGTTCGATAACCAATTTTATGGAAATCAAAATTATGAGGAAAATACCCAATATTTTAATCAAAACGCACAAATGAAAGCGAATTTTGGAAATGAGTTTTCTCATTCTGAAAATAGACACGAACAGACAGACTTTGAAGAAGCTGAAAATTTTCAGTTAACCAGCCAAACAGGAGACTTAACTTAGTTGACATAAATATTTTATGCAACAATGCCTTACCCTATATAGAAATAGGAAATCCAAAAGTCGAATTACTAATCGATACTGGAAGTGCAAGATCAATAATAAAACCTTCAATCATAGAAAATCTATATCCAAACAAAATATATTAGTCTGATATAACAATAAAAACAGCAACTGTTAGTCTGAATGTGAGATATCAAGCTAGGATACCAGCATTTTCAGAATTCAACACAAATTATGAAATAGATTTTATTTTATTTGATTTTCACGAATTTTTTGATGGAGTAATAGGATTAACCGATCTGATCAAAATGAATTTGAATATCGATTTGACTAATAAAAAATTAATTGGCAACCATGTAGAAATACCCTTCAAATTCAGAGAACCTATAGATTCTAGTTTTTCATTTTCAGTTAACCCACATGAAAAAACTATAAAAAATTTACCTGTCAGTTTATATCAGGGAGATATTTTAACAATCGAAGGTTCCATTAATGATTTAATCATTCCCCAAATATTGAGCGAATCAAAAAATGGATTTGCCCCGATTGATGTTCAAAACCCCACTGATGAAACTATTTCGGTAACTCTTCAGGTGCCAATACCTGTGTACGAGTTCAATCAATATTTTTATGAAATATTCACAATGGATTCTTTTATTAATCCAGACAGACAGGAAAAATCAACTTTTGATAAAAATAGTGTCATTAATTCAAGTCGTACAGACCATATGAATATAGAGGAAAAAGCCGCTATACTAAAGACTTGTAAAGAATTTTCTGACATTTTTTATAAACCAGGAGATGATTTGACTTTTACATCAAAAATCAAACATGAAATAAGAACAACCGACGAAATACCGGTACATACCAAATCGTACAGGTATCCTTATATACACAAACAAGAAGTACAAAGACAAATAAATGAAATGAAATCCTTGAAAAAAACATAATAAGACCAAGTTGTAGTCCATGGTCCTCCCCAATTTGGATAGTCCCCAAAAAATTGGATTCCTCTGGGAAACCAAAATGGCGGATAGTCGTAGACTATCCAAAATTAAATGAAAAAACAATTGGCGATAGGTACCCCCTCCCCAATATCAATGACATCCTAGATGAGTTAGGAAGAGCTCAATATTTCACCCCACTCGATTTAGCAAGTGGTTTCCACCAAATCGAGATGTCTCCAAATTCGATTGAAAAAACTGCCTTCAATGTAGAACATGGGCACTATGAATACTTACGTATGCCTTTTGGGCTTAGGAATGCTCCTTCTAGTTTTCAAAGAGTGATGGATGAGGTCCTAAAAGACCTACAAAACAAGATCTGTATGGTATATATGGACGATATCATAATTTTCGGTACAGGTTTACAAGAACATATTCAGAATCTCAAATTAGTCTTTTCAAAATTACGCGAAGCCCATTTTAAAATACAATTGGACAAATCAGAGTTCCTTCGTAAAGAAGTGGAATTTTTAGGTCATGTGGTAACCCCTGAAGGAATAAAACCAAATCAGAAAACAATATTAGCAATTCAAAAGTTTCCAATTCCAAAAACCCAGAAAGAAATAAAATCATGTTTAGGCTTATTAGGGTATTACAGGAAATTCATCAAGAATTTTGCTAAATTGACAAAACCAATGACAAACTGTTTGAAAAAAAGTGAAAAGGATAGAACATACTCATCAATGTTTCAAGATATGTAAATCAATACTGATCTCAGAACCCGTATTGGCATACCCAGATTTCGAAAAACCCTTCGAACTCACAACAGACGCCTCAAATTTCGCTATAGGTTCGATTCTATCTCAAAATGACCACCCTATATGTTATGCTCCTAGAACCTTGAATCCGGCAGAAGTAAACTATTCAACCATCGAAAAAGAACTTCTTGCAATAGTTTGGAGTTGTAAATATTTCAGACCTTACTTGTTTGGTCGAAAATTCACCATATTTTCTGATCATAAACCACTTCAATGGCTTTTTTCCTTGAAGGAGCAGAATTCTCGATTAACTCGATGGCGACTTAAGCTCGAAGAATTTGATTATATCATTAAATATAAAAAAGGGAAGTCCAACCAAGCGGCCGATGCCCTTTCTAGGAACCCTTATGATATTGATATCAATGCACTAGAAACCGAATGAATTCAAAATAATCCCGGCGATTGTGATGAAATGATAGATAATTTTTTGGCAAACCCCGATCAGATTCCCGAGCTAGATGAAAGCGTTATTCACGAAATTTTCGAACCCAATACAGACAATAATAATGAAACTGAGAAAATTACAGAAGTAAAACCCAAAATCAATATAATATCAGATATTCAAGTAGTAACACCCAAAATTCCTGACGGGAATGAAAACACTGATTTAGAAACAGTACATACATCTTTAGAAAACCCCGTATTTCAAATTCCCATTTCAGAACGTATATTCAATACTTATAAAAACCAAATAATAATTACCACTGGCGATGTAGAGAAACTGAAATGTAGAATTGAAAAAGTTTTTGAAAATTTCAGAACCTATGTCACACTTCCAAATAAAGCTATCACTGCAAATACCGTGAAGTTTCTGAAAGAATATATTGACCCGAAACAAAAATACGCTATTCATTTCAAAAATCCTTCTCTCAACCGGACTTTTAGTACTACTCTTCAGAATTTATTCAAAAATTCTTCATTCCAAATTGTTCATTGTCCTACATTTCTAACCGATGTGGTAACGCAAGATGAACAGAAAGAAAAACTCGAATATTATCATATAAAAAAAACTTGTCATAGAGGTATTAACGAAACGAAACAATCTCTAAGTTTAAGATTTTATTGGCCCAAAATGATTGATGATATTACAAATTATATAAATAATTGCGAAACTTGTCAAAAAAACAAGTATGATCGAAATCCACCAGTAATAAAATTCAATCTTACACCTACTGCCTCGAAACCTTCCGAGCATATTCATATCGATACTTTCAAAATATCCAATGAAAGTTTCACGACAATTATCGATTCATTTTTCCGATATGGTCAAGCATACGCACTTTAAGCATTAACTGGAGTTTTGATAGTTGAAAATTTATTAAATTTCATTACCCATCATGGATTACCTCTGAAAATCACAGCTGATTCAGGAACTGAATTTAAAAATAAAGATTCGGAAAACTTCTGTAAATTATATGGTATTGAACTCCATTTTACAACAGCCAAAAATAGTAATTCAAATTCACCTATTGAAAGATTTCATTTCACCTTGATCGAACATTGTCGATGCTTGAAAGAGGAAGAGAAAAATTTCACGCCTGATCAATTAATGAAACGAACTGTTCTTGGATATAATAACTCAATACATAGTGTTACGAAATTTACCCCATTTGAAGTTATAAAAGGTCACATTAATAATACGGATCCATTTGATTTGAATGATCATGTAATCGTTTCCGATTACGTTCAAAATCACAAAGAAAAAGCACAAAAACTCTATGAGTCGATTCAACAAACCAACAAAAATACGAAAGAAAAAATAATTACAGATAGGAAAAAATTATATTAGGACAAAAGCTAGACATAAAGACCGTCCAAAATTCAAGAAAACAAAAATTCTCAAAGATACAGGTATTAAATTGAAAACTGATAAAGAAACCTATCATGAAAATATTATAAGGAAACCCAAAACCAACAAAGACGTTTTGTTACAGGGAAATAATGAAAATGAAAATACTGACCCTATACCAGGTACTTCTCGTACATTGTGAAAATGAAGACCCTCAAGTTACCCCTATAGAGAATCCTATCCTTCCTATTCAATTAGGAAATGCTAAAATTATATATAACAAACATACATTTTTACATTATCTAGATTTAAGGCCTATAATTAATCAATCAAATGATATAGATGAGTATTTTCAATCAATAAAAAAATGCTTCGATATAAAAAATGCTAGCAACCCTATATCTTTCCATAGTTTATCACAAAATATGTTATTTAGGACAGAATCTCTTGTCGAAATGACGAAAATAAAGTTGAATAACCTTCAACCCCATATTCGAATAAAAAGAGGTATGATAGACGGAACAGGAAAAATTGATAAATGGCTTTTTGGCACACTTGACGCTGATGACGGAAAACGATACGATGAGAGTATCGCAATTTTAGAAAAAAACCAAGAAAACATAATAACTGAAGTCAATATGCAAATTTCCTTATCAAAAAGATTAATTAATCATTACAATGAAACAATTCAAATATTAAATTCAAATCAAGAAAAATTTGAAAGAGCATTAAAGTCATTTCAGATAACAGTTCAAAAAACCATTACTGATCTGAATAATTATATAGGCCTTCAGAGCATACTTTCACAAATAATACTAGACTGTCAAAATATAATCACTTTCATCGATAACATAGAAGATGCTATCACATTCGCAAAACTAAATGCTTTACATAATTCAATCATATCCAGTTCTGAATTAGAAGAATTGATGAATTATTTGAGTAAAATATACGAAGTATCGGCAATACCCAAATTTGAAAATTTATTGACATGCTACCAATTTTTTGGAACTCAAGTGAAATTTTCACACTAAACTAATTTTTGCAATTCATGTTCCAATTATCCGAAATGAAGTCTTTACATTTTATCACCTATATCCAATAATCCAAAATCACCAAATATTTATCCCCAAATATCCTTATTTGGCACGAGCGACTTCAAGAATCCAATTCAAATCGAATATTTGCCCATTATTGGAGAATACCTACTATTGTATCGAGGATTACTACCCCGAAGATCCTTGCACAGACCAATCCGAATTAATGTAGAAGAATCAATTGTCGAACAAGTAACTCAAGAAGAAATCTTGATTATTCCTGCTCGAGATGAAAGAATATTTTCCAAATGCAGAGCTGATCGATATATAGAAATTATCAACCCTGCTTTGATCAAAATTCCTGAAAAATGTGAAATCCAAATAAATTCCAAGAAATTCTTTAATAATGTGGAAATACAACAAGGCAAACCACTAATATTGCCAAAATTCCGCATTGAAAAAACAGAAATCCCGGAAGTTTACGAAACACCAAATTTTACCAAACTCAATCTTGATGAAATCTACCATATAAACGACATGGTAGGACGACTCGCCCCTGTGAAGAAAATCAGTGCCGATCATAGTACATCTATATTCAACTCCGTTTTTGGATTGACTTTATTAACAATTATTCTGATAGTAATAGTCAAGTATCACAAAAAGTTGAAACCAACAACATGGTGCTACCCCAAGAAGACTACCGAAGAAGAGAAAATTCCCGAAATGGAAATGGTCCCTAACCGCCAAAATCATTCCATTATTTTTTCGGCTCAAGGAGGGAGGAGTTATATGATGACCCAGATCCACCAGAGAGCCGTTATCAGAGAAAATGCCGATGCAGCTCTAGACTCGGATAATACCTTATTGTTGCGACAATAACATTTCAAGCATTTATTATATTCATTCGCCCTAGAACTCTTCTCAGAGCTAGTTGTACTTTTTTTCAATGAAGAAAATTCTTTTTAAAAAGAAGATTTTCCACTCAGAGTATTTAATTCGGGTTCGACAAAATCATATGTCGATCCCAATTTAGCCTATAAATTGTTCCCAAATCGAATACAGAATGATCCATTCATAGTATCCACTGTATTTCAGAAATCTTCCCATAAACATAGTACTAAAATACCTATATCAAAAATATTCAATGTTTCTGGAAACTTGAAATTTCATTTATTTAAATTTCATAATATTTTTCATGGATTGATCGGAATCGATAATCTTGAATTATTGCAAGCTAACGTTGATTCCAATAATGGTTTTCTCATTACACCTCATTCGAAAATTAAACTAAAGTTTCGCAGAATTCAGAACCATTTGAATCTTATTTCTATATTTCCGCAAAGCGAGCAAGTGATAAAAATTCAAACAACCATAAGAAACGGAGAAATTATTATTCCATACCAAAAAATACATAATTGCGAGATTCCAGAAAGCTTATCTATAGCGAAAAAAGGAGAAGCGATAACGACCATATCAAATAAGAGATAACGTTAGATTTCTCTAAACCCGTAATTGTAGAAGAGTTTGACAGAGCATGTATAAAAGAATTTGATTTCAACAACTTTGATGAGACGGAAAAACGTAAACTGGACTTATCAAATATTAGAACCGACCATTTGAATATTGAAGAAAAATCTTTCGATATTTTTTACCATGAGAATACTCCCCTTACCTTTACTAATGGAATAAAACATCGTATAAGAACTACCGATGAAACCTCTGTATATACAAAAACTAATAGGTACCCGTTTATTCACAAAAAAGAAGTTGAGTCTCAAATTTAGAAAATGTTGAATCAAAAGATCATCAGGCCCAGTAGTTCACCTTGGTCCTCCCCAATTTGGGTAGTTCCCAAGAAAATGGATGCCTCTGGCAAGTAAAAATGGAGGGTACCGAAAATTAAAGGAAAAAAACTATCGATGATAAGTACCCTCTGCCTAATATAATTAACCCTTGGAAATTAAAAATTAAATTTAGTAAGGAACATGGGCACTATGAATATCTTCGTATGCCTTTTGGTCTGAAAAATGCCCCAGCTACTTTCGAGAGAGCGATTGAGAATATTCTTAGGGGGATTCAAAATGAAAAATGTCTGGTTTATTTGGATGATATTATTATTTTTTCAACTTCTCTCCAAGAACACATAGAGAGGTTACGAGCAGTATTTTAGAGACTTGGAGCCTCTAACTTCAGAATTCAGTTAGACAAATCTGAATTCGTGTGCAGAGAAGTGGTCTATCTTGGTCATATAGTCACACCAAATGGTGTTAGGCCGAATCCCGATAAAATCAACGCAATCAAAGATTTCCCAGTTCCAAAAACAACACAACAAATTTAAAGGCTTTCTAGGTTTATTAGGTTATTACCGTAGGTTCATGAATAAATTCGCCAAAATCACCAAACCACTGACTAAATGCCTCAAAAAAGGTGCCCAAATTATTCATGATGAGGAATTTTTTACATGTTTCGTGTGAAAATTCACTTATAAACGAGCCAATACTTCAATATCCGGATTTGTCCAAACCTTTCAATTTAACGACAGACGCGAGCCTTAGGAGCTGTTTTGAGCCAAGGGCCTATCGGAAAAGATCTTCCAGTGGCGTACGCCTCTAGAACTCTCAATGATTCGGAGGTAAATTATTGTACAATCGAAAAAGAATTATTGGCAATCGTTTGGGCAACCAAATACTTTCGACCATACCTCTTTGGCAGGCAATTCAATATTGTAACTTCAATGGATATTCTCATTGAAAGATCCAAGTTCAAAATTACTAAGATGGCGAATCAAACTTGAAGAATTTCAATACAATATAATATACAAAAAGGGAACATCTAACACAAACTCAGAAGCATTCTCCCGCATCGAATTATACACAAAAGAAACGAACGATATATTATATCGACCAATTCAATGAAAATATGTCAAGAATGGACCAAGATGATAACTTTCGACACAAGTCCAACTGGAATACCCAAAAACAAATTTCAATTCATGAACATGACGAAGACAAAATAACCGTTCATACAAACGCCGAAGAAAATCCTATTGTTGAAGTACCAATTTCAGAAACTCCGGTCAACCACGGACAAAATCAAATTATTTTTCAATCAGTACTCCACTCACCTGTAAAACCAAAAGTAACTATTTTGTTCGAGAAGAAACAATCTCTGTAGTTGAATCTTCGAGGGGAGGAATTATGTCACCATCTCCAGCCATACTTGCTGACGCCAGCAGAACCACCACTCCATCCAAGATGCTGAGTAGACATTATCTCATAGGACGAGCTATCTTAGAACGATCCGGGAATTAATTCAGATTTCGCACTTACACTTAGCAATACCTATTTTTATAATTGTATATTTTAATTATTGTAATAAAATTGATTTTGAAAAAGCAAGTTTCGTGCCGTCGATGGTTAATTCGCGGCAAGGTTGTGTATTTTTTACTCACAGAATAACATATGAGACACATCTAAATATATTTTTTCTCCTTTCTAGCGCATTTCAATAAAAACGCCTTCAATTTTTGTTTATTTAATTTCGCTTCATATATGACAGACAGACAGTAATGTATTTCGAAAAATAGATTTTACATTCACGTTCAGAAGATATGGCGTATCTCTATCTCTTTTAGATATAAAATAAACACGTTTTGACATCGTATTCTGGATATATTAATTTCCATTCCCGGCATTTAGAATGTTTCTTTACCCTCCTGAAATGTTGTCAATACAAATATGTGTATCGATTTTTTACATTTTTCAATATCTTTGAATTGAGAACCGACAAACCTATAAGAAATATCCAACTGGAAAATTCATTGGATACAGGGCGAACAAGAAGAAAAAAAAACATTTTCATAATGTAATTTATTTTTCTATTCAGAACACCCATTTTGTGCGACACAAAAGATAATACCTAGCATATGGCATTTATTCTAACCTCTGGATATGTATTCTTCAGGAAATGGTGGTATATTTTTTACAGTATTCAGAAATTTATACAATTCATTCTTAAATAAAATAAACAGTTGTTTGGATATGTTCGCAGAAATTCAAAAATGTCAAGTTGGCGCCGACTTTTTTGAAACACATGTTTATGGAGTTATGTGTAGATCTGATGGAGTTCTTGATACAAATTTTGAATAGTTGCAGCAAATCGTGAATTCCAATCAAGAAAACAAATTAGTGGCGCTAACTACACGCGGCGCCGTCTTTTTTGTAAAAAACAGTTCTGGTGGTATTTTTCGATAAATAAGGAAGAGCTCTTGATCGTTTTTTAAAATAGTTCTTTGCCAAATCAAAAAGTTATTGAAAACATCAAACCTTTGACTTTCTAAAACCATCATTTTGGAAAATATTTCTGCTGAATCAGAATGTGAAGAACGTGAAGGTGGGTTATGATTTTCATGAGAGGTTCTCAAATTCCTGAGTTGATTGAAAGAAGTACATACAAAATAGGGTTCAAAAATTAACATTGCCATTTTATAGTGTGGAAAATATGCTACTTTAAATTTGTTCCATCAATTCACAATGAGAATACTATCACACTGAAAAACATAAAATTTATTTCCCTACTGTTTACAACATCTGAATGCTCAGTACAAAAACATGATAAGGTATGCAACAGTGCAAGTGCTCGGTGTAATGTATGTGTGGAAGTTATCTCACGAATACATTAGATTCAGATTTCATCATGTTCACCAAAACTGGCTTCGGCAATTCCATCGAGTAATTGGGTTTTTTATGAACCTGTGAATTTGCATTTTTTGTTGGAGCAATATTTATCAACTTGAAATCTTAATCCATGGTATTTCCAATGTTTGGGATAGCCATTCATCATTCAGAGTGATAAGTTGTTCATTTACTTGAATCGTCAGATCAAAAATCTTGTGTTCAGTGCAAACTTCTGGATTTGGTGAAGACAAAGATAAAAATGTATTCCCCAATCAGATACCAAAATGGTAGTATCAATGTGTGCCTATCAAAAAGAATAAGGACTACTTGCAGAGGAAGCACTATATTGAAAACAAATGGGAGATTTTTGGTACATCATCTTTATTCTTATGGTGAGTACTGATATCCTCATTAATTATTATATGATCCCTTAACATGTAAACTCACAACTAGCAGAACACTCCATATGAAGACCTCACGAATGTAAACTTGAAAAAAAAAAAATTATGTTGTGGTTGCAAATGTATATTTGGCAGCTCACCAAATACTTTCAGCAGAAAACTGAAACACTTACTCGGTTATATTATCTGTACTTTCTTGAAATTCATCAAATATAACTCATATAATACCTAACCGTCAGCCATAATACATAGCGACTTGAAAGAATTAATTATATGCGTTTGTAGAGTGGAGTAAGTCACAGTATCGTTTTTTGCATTAAGACAATAGGTGAGTTGAATAAAATCTGGCGAATGCTCATACCTTATGTTTACCTTTTTCATTACTATAAGTGAACAAAAGCGCGTCACACCAAAAAGTCGAATTTCATCCTCGCCCCGCACAGGTCGGTTTGTAGGTATATATTTATCAAAAGTGTTAGTATTTATAGTGGACAAAATTGCCAACCCAGCCTCTGTCCGCTCACGATTACTATTGATAATATAAAAAAATCATCTTAACAAAAAAATTGTGTGAGTTGAACTATTTGCACAAAAAATAAAAAATCCTCAAAAATCAGAAAGCATAAACCTGATTCCCATTTCATCAAGTAATATTCACATTGACGGGCAAGTAAAGAGTGAGTATTAAGAGTTCGTTATCCACTTGTGTGAACTACAGCTTATACCTCTGTCTACTCTCATTGTGTACTGTGTGCCTTATCACATAGAGTGTGTATTTGAAATAGAAATTAATTCTCTGACTGAAAAGACTCTGAACAAGTCAGCCCTTGTGCGGATGGGAGCCAGAAAGAAAGGAAAGACTTGCATAGCAAAGAAACAGAGCAAAGACGCCTGGGTCTCCATCATAGCATGGTTTAAGGAAGATGCTGACATTAGGCTGTGGCTAGATTCTGGTGATGAAGATGTTGCCATTAAAACCATAGATAAAGATACCTTGGATAAATGGAGATCCCTTTTGTTGTATCAAGGATTTGATATCAAAAGAGTAGTGAGAATTGCCTACAAAAACTATGAGGCCTTCACTGATGCCAACAAAGATAAGGAGGAGGTTTTCACGTACCCTACTGTTGTCAATGGGGCAAATAAAGTGATCACGTACAGCAATCAGGAGTCATTCTCATCTGATCTGCACTTCATCATCACCGTGTTTGCATTGAGGGGCTGTCGATGGGACAAAATAACTGTTAAATCAGTCGAGGGAGCCTGCAAGATCCTAGAAATGCTCAAGGAGAAGCTGGTACTAAAGACTGATCCCAACACTCAAGGAGAGACATTGGGTCTCGATGATAGGTCAGTTGCAAGACTGACTGCCTGCTTCCCGCTAACAATCTGTGATATTTATGACCAAGGGTATGGAAAGCCAATGGTGTCAATGGAGCAGCTGTCTTTGCCTAACTCTATCTCCAAGGCAGTTCAATGTCCATTCTTGTCATCATGCTTGCCAAGGGAATGGATTGACAAAGATAAGAATGTTAACCTAACCTTCTTCTTAGTCCATTTATGTGTGGACGACCTGATTCATAGAACTGACAAGCAAATCACCCTGCTGGCAGATATGTTCCAATACTACCGGGCATCTTATGACTCTACTGCTGCCCCTGCTGCTGCTAGAAGAACTTATTGCACCAAGCTGGGATTGAAGAAGGCCAGAGAAGACCGCTTCTGTGAGATTCTAGAAAACAGTGCTGCTACTTCTGAGGCAGAGATTGTCTCAAAGTAGAGAGACAAATAGTGAACATACCTCCCGTACTAAATATCAGTTGAATTGTATATAGAAATCATCTCACTAATTTTTTGCTTTTCCTTTCAATTTATCTTTTACACTTTTTAACAAATCTTATCTCGATGTTTTTATTTTATACTTTTTTTTCAAGGCAGTATACTTTATCTAGAATGGATCCCTACATTAGAGATTATAGAAATGATTTAATTGTAGCCGAACAAGTGTCTGATATTGATGAATTGAGGAAATATTTTGGCAAAATTTGAATATATTACACCTAAATATACGCAGTATAATGAAAAACATAGATGAACTGACTATATTTCTCCAAAAAATTCCAGGAAGATTTGATATTATTGTTTTAACAGAAACATTCATAGTAAAAGATCTAGAAGTTCTCCATATAAATGGCTATCAAACGTTATACAATGAGGGTTCCCCAAATAAAAATGATGGAGTTATTGTATACATAAACGAAACACTCGATTCCTCTCATAATGTCAGGGAAATCGCGAAAATAAAAACTCTAGAGATTGAAATAAAAATAAATAAAAAAATAATATCAATCACTTCAATATATAGATCACCGAATTCCTGTCCCGTACAATTCAATACTGCAATGGCCAATTACTTAGAAACGATGAAATCAAACGAAATACAAATCATTAAAGGCGATATAGATATAGATCTTCTATCAGAATGCGATTACGTAGAATATTATAAAAATATAATGAATTCATACGGGTTCATATCCTATATCAATGATGTTACACGGCCCAGTGGCGGATCTTGCCTAGACCATTTTTTCGTAAACAATACATCTGAGATAGATTGCAAATCAATCGTTATAGATTACAATATTACAGATCACTTTCCGATTGGACTATCAATAAATTTGGGAAAAAATCAGTAACTTGAAAATCCTAAGAAAAAAAATAGAAAAATTGCTAATTACAAGAAGCTGAAACAAGAATTAGGGGAAGATTGTGGTTAAATATATATAATCAAGGAGACACAGAAATAATGGCTCGAACATTGATAGAAAAACTCAAATATTACATTGAAAAAAATACAATTACCATAAAAATAAAAATCGGCCCAGATCAAAATGGATTACAACAGAAATTATAGATAGCGAATAAAAAATTTAAAATTAGAACCCTTACGAAAACATAAAACTTCGCGAAGAATACAATCAACAGAAAAATAAATTGAATAGATTGATAAATACAGCTGAAAAGGCATATGTGAATGAAATAATCGAACATAACAAAAACAACACAAAAGGTCTTCAAGACAGTGTCAACGAAATCTGCAATAAACAGAAAGCAACTAAAACATGAAACAAATTAAAATAAATGACAAAATGAAACAATAAAATCGAAATTACCAACAGTTTCAATAAATAGTACAGCGAAAAAAAAAAAAACCTGGAGAATTTCCCAAAGAGAAAAAAATTTAAAACCTTTGTACTTATACCCTACTAACGAAACTGAAGTGGGACAAACAATAATGGAATTGAAGCCAAAAAAATCACCAGGTGATGACGATATCCGTTCTGAAACAATCAAACACATCGTTAATAGGATAAAAACTCCATTAACATATTTAATAAATCGATGTATGGATACAGGATGTTTTCCGAAGATTCTCAAAACAGGGCCAATCAAACCATTATATAAGAGCGGGGATGAAACAGAAATGATTAATTACAGACCACTCTCACTGATAAAGGTCAGCGCAACGCATCTTACCTAGGTCCTCGTCTTTATAACATTCTACCAATACCTATAAAAGATATTGCAAACAAAAATTGCTTCAAGAAAAGAGCCAAAATATGGATAATGGAATCGAATAGATCTTTTTTTGGAAAATTTATAAATCAGATATGATTCTGACATTTATCAATGTTCGCAACTTATCGCTTATCTAATTTTAATGTGTTATATGTATATATGTGTGTATGTGTATGTATGTGTGTATATATGTATATATGCATATATATGTATATGTGTGCTGATGTATATGTATGTGTAAACTTGTTCGTCAAATGGCATGAGCAGTCACGCACAAGTGGTATATCAACTGATAATTGATATGCACACTTCAGTGACCTATTCATGTTTATTTGCCATGAGAACAGCTTATGGCTTTTACATTCATTTATTCATCTTTGCTATTTTCTTAACATATAAGACATTTTATTTATACACAATACTTAGCATAGTGTTTTCGCTAATATATTGATTGAGGGTTATATAATTCATTTGTTGTATCATATTGAATATTATGTCATTTTCAAATCATCATAATCCATCCTCATGTATCATAGGCAAACATAGTCACGCACAAGGAGTATAACACTTAAAACTGTTATACACTTCTGTGGCTTTCCTATGTTTATTCATAATACTTTTCAATTATATATATATATATATATATATATATATATATATATATATATATATATATATATATGGTTCAAGAATACAAGAAGAAAAAAATATATATATATATATAAATATGTTTTTTCATTATTTTATGCGAATAAACATCATTATATTGTTATTATTGTTAGCTCTTAATGAATAAGTCCTCCAGAAGCTTTAAGCATTTACATAAAATTTATTTTATTCCCATTGACTAATTTTTCATTATAATCAGGTATTTCCTGATTTTCCAGGCATTTTCAAACAAATACATAATTTATGTTACAGTAATACTTTGAATCCATCCCTGACTGATATCAAGAATATATTGCATTATCTTATAATTGTGCAACTGGCTGAGTTCACAGAGTTGAAACGCCAGAGTATTGTATTTTGAGTTGCATATACCCATTTGAAATCGTTCTCAGATCAGAAAAACAGCATTACTTCTGGATATTATTCATGAGATCTGACACTACACTTCTTAAAAAATTTGTAGGAAGGACCTGGCTGTGTTCAAGATTTGCGTGAATAATGATATTCAATATTACCAAGGAGTTATTCGCATAGGAATTCTTACCTACAGGTCCTTGGAGTTCCATAGAATTCCTTTCCTTCAAGAAAACGTTTTTTTTTGTTTTAATTTCATCTGGTTATTGAATTTATGTTATCACAAGTCCACTCGAAAGATGACCCAAGTAAAATAATCAATTGGAAGTTTGATTCAACATTTTGAAATACAAATTTTATCAAGAAACCAACAAAACTATCAATTATATCATATTAGTATGAGAAATAAATTAATAGAGATATTGAAAATACTGCAAAGTGCTTTTAGTTCCATGGAATTCCCCCCTGCAGTTCACTCCTCAAATATTATTGATGATTTATGAATAATTTGGTTAATTTTTTACAGAAAGTGCAGAATTGTTAGAGCAAATGAAAAAACAGAATGAAGGTAGGATTTGTATTGTCATGGAATCATGAGTCAAGAAGGCATTAGGGGAAAAATTAATTGGAGGTAGGCTTGAAAACTGTGTTTTTACCCCTCTTTGCTCATCGACTTCAATGAAGTATTCTATAAAAAAAATTATTTTTGAAGACAAGCTTTTATAATAATAAATAAAATAATTTATTTTATTGTTTGACCTAGGTTATTCCGTGAGTAACAGATTCAAAAGCTTGCCGCAAATACAAAATAGGTACTGTCTGTTACTCACGAAAAAACAATTAAGGAAATTATATTTTCAATTTCAGTGCATTTGTATAAAAGCATGTTTTTTATTTTTATTTTTATATAATTATTTTTAGTCATTCATGCAAAAAAAAGTTTTTTGTATAAAATTGAAAATCTCCGACCCCAAAAACCCCTCATACCAATTTTGAAAAGAATCGGACGATAATCACAGAACTCTTCCGCCATCTTGAATTTATCAATTTTGACAAAAAATTCATGATCTCTGACCTCAACACCCCCATATACCAATTTTGAATCGAATCGGACCCCAATCCCAAATCTCTCCGGCCATCTTTGAGTCGCCAATTCATGCACTAAAATGGAAACAATTATTTCTTCAATTGTTTGACCTAGGTTATTCCGTGAATAACAGATCTTGCGGCGAATGCAAAAAAAGTATTCTTACTTATCTCAAAAAATATTTTACTCATAATTTTTATTCAATTCTTTCAAGTTATTCATGTAATACGTCATCTCATTGAATTTTGACAAAAAATGTATAATCTCCGACCGCAAAAACTCCTCATACCAATTTTGAATAGAATCGGACCATAATCACAAAATTCGTCCGCCATCTTAAATTCATGAGTTGTGACGCCTAAAACCTCCACATACCAATTTTGAATAGAATCGGACTATAATCTTGGAGCAGCCACCTTGAAGTTATGAAAAATTCATAATTTTTTAGAGTGTATTTTTCATTAATGGATGTTTTTATATTCTCAGTCAATTTCACTCTAGAATTCATGGATATCATCAGTATTATATCTGTATTTTCGTGAAATTTTGGTTTTTAAATGGCTCAGACTTAATCATTCATAGCTGACCCAGTGAGTAGGATTTAATTCTTGTGCCCGTGATGAATACTTCTCATCAATACCTCGACTAATTTCGAAAATGCTCCAATAGTTGTAAAATGGCGGCTGTTGGAAGATTTGAAAAAAATCACATTTTTCATTTCCATACCCAATATCGGCAAACTATGAGTCCTTTGATAGATCTTTATTAGCTCCACAACTTTTCCCGAAAAGTTTTTCTCCGAGTTGTACACATAAATAAAAAAATATCATTAAATAAATCTACCTTTACGACTGGTCACGCAATCGTTTTTCAATATCATATTCTTGTTCAGCGATCTCAAAAACCCCTATAGCATTAATTAGGGTAAAATTACTTCGAAATTCATTGAGTTATTTCAAATTTGCCTAACAAAATTGTTTTTCATTGTTTAAACAATTAATAAACAATCGGCGCTCAAATATAAGTTGATAACTTTTTTATGCAAGTCATTTTTAAGTAATATCAGGGGATTTAAGAAAATCCATAGCGTCCTCCAGGATTCCCAAATAATGAATAATTTTAAGCTATTTTTACTCCGCTATAGCCAGATGTTTTGAAGTGTATAAGCAAATTATCGTTTCTTCTATACCTGCCTCGCTGCCCTCGCTCTGGGTTGAGTCGCAATTCTTATAAAAGGAACACGTCGTAAAGATATTTAAATTTTTGTTCGTTCTGATTAATTTGAAATTTGACAGGTTTTTATAATTCCGAATAATTTAAAGAGGAAAAAACAAAAAAGGCGGCTCAAAGATGCAGACGAGTTTGGTGATTATGGTCCGATTCGATTCAAAATTGATTTGTGGGAATTTTTGGGGTCGGAGATAAAAACAAACAGATCCCCCTCGGGAGCGCACTGCGGACGCCCGTCCGAGTCCTTTCCTCGTATAAACCCACCCCCCAGGAGAAAGTGCCTACCTTTCAGTTTATCAGCCTCCCGGATACGCCGGATCCGCGCGCTAAGTAATCCTAGCTACCGTTATAACTAAGCCACGGTGGGGCCACTTGATAAGACAAGCTACTGGCTATGGGATGTCAGTACCCGAGCGGGTTAATGCGCCGTTTCCCGCTGAGTCAGCAGGGAATACAATCACCTCAACCCAAATGTGAAGGACTCCCCCGTCTCTACCGAATTACGGTATGGTTTTCCATTGGCCCACCATCTACACCACGCCCCCCAGAGTCCAACACCATGTGGAGAGGCACCGGCAAACCGGTGGGGCTATGCTCCTCCCCCTGGCTACCCATGTTAACAAGACTCCTCCTGTCAGCGTTTGATGGGTAACCGCCATATCAGACTTTCGACCTGATATTACTCGTGTAACGTGTGACGAGTAACCTTTCGAGTGAGGGTTCGCCATGGCTTTCACCATGACTACTAAACACGCTACCATGTTACCGAGAGAGGGGCCTGGACTTTGCTCAGCGGTGTCTGAGATCATCGCAGATACTCCCTTCCCGCCGACCTAGTCACATGGTGGGGCTAGGCCCAGGGGTCGGAGATTATGAATTTTTTGTCAACACTTATAAATTCAATCAATTCATAATACCCGACTTCAAAAACCCTCACATAATCATAAAACTCGTCCGCCATATTGGATTTGTGAATTTTGGCAAGAATTCATAATCTCCAACTCCAAAAACCCCCACATACCAATTTTCAATTGAATCGGGCCATATTGACAGTATTATTGAGTAATCCCGATTACGCCAATTTTCCAACATTGAAAACTTTCAATTTTCAATAACCAATGTTGAATATTTATAAATAACCAACTCCTGGAGGAGCCTGACTGTTACAATAAAACACCAAACGAATTCTCATCCATTCTAATCTTTGGTTATATTTATCTTCAGGTTTAAATTCTTCAAAGTAAAAATTCGTTCAGTCAAAATTCATCAACATTTATAAATTCAATTAATTCATAATATCCGACCTCAAAAACCCTCACATAATCACAAAACTCGCCGGCCATATTGAATTTATGAATTTTGAAAGATTCATAATCTTCGACCGCGAAAACCTCCACATACCAATTTTCAATTGAATCGGGCCATAATGGCAGTATTATTAAGTAATCCCGATTACGCTTTCCAACATCGAAAACTTTCAATTTTAAATAATCAATGTTGAATATTTATAAATAACTAACTCCTGAAGAAGCCTGATTCAACACCAAACGAATTATCATCCATTCTAACCTTGGGTTATATTTATCTTCAGGTTTAAGTTCGTTAAAGTCAAAATTCGTTTTGTCAAAATTTATAAATTCAAGTAGGCAGCTCCAATATGGCGGACGAGTTTTGCGATCATGGTCCGATTCGATTCAGAATTGATATGTGGGGATTTTTGGGGTCGGAGATTATGAATTTTTGTCAAAATTTATGAATTTAAGTAGGCAGCTCCAATATGGCGGACGAGTTTTGCGATCATGGTCCGATTCGATTCAAAATTGATATGTGGGGATTTTTGGGGTCGGAGATTATGAATTTTTGGTCAAGATTCATAAATTTGAAATGGCGGCTCCGGACGAGTTTTGTGATTATGGTCCGATTCCATTCAACATTTTTTCGGGGGTTTTCGTGCTCGGAGATTAATAATTTTTTGTCAAAATTCATAAATTCAAGATGACGGACGAGTGTTGTGATTATGGTTACATTCGATTAAAAATTGGTATGTGGGTGTTTTCGAGGTCATACCTACACTGGACACATTGCAGTGCATTGCTTCTAGCGTCTAGTAAGTAGTGAGGTAGTTTTTCACCATGGCCATGATTTTTTCAGTAGAAAAAACCTTCCTTGATCAAGAAATGCTTACTCCAAATACTCCTGGAGGAGTAAATGTGTGTGAGAGCCCTGTAGATGATGATAACACCAATAATGTTGGTGAAGAAGAAATCCCTGAACTTTTATCAGATAGGGGAACCGAGATGTTTGACTTTGAACTATTAGATGACGGTCAGTTGATGAGTATTTCTCAGAATGTTCATGAGACCAACCCCAAAGGAAATCTGCTACAACTAAATGATGAAGGTACTATGTGTTTCAACTTCAATCCAGCTGATGATATTATTTTGGAATCTGTTGTCATTGGCATAAATGAAAAAACCAATACAAATGATTCTGAGGCATGTGCGAAGGAATCACATGTTACCCTCAACACAATAAGTAAGTACATAAAGGGTATTATCTTAGAATACGTGCAAATATAACTGTTCAGTAAGGTCCGTCAAACTCGGTAGCCATCATCTGTCTCGAGCTATTCCTCAAAATAGATGAAAAGCATAAAATGTACAGGGTGTCCAGTTTAATAAAAATATTTTTAATTATTGAATAAATGTGTTTTTTTGTGGAGGAACAACGTTTCTTGGCATGTTTTTTGGGTAACCTTCCACAGTCTGAAAATGAAAATATAATCAGGAAAATCTATACAAGTGTAGGAAGGGCAAACTAATTGGTTCACCCCGATAAGTTACTGCGTTCACCAAATTATATTTCCTATAGAAAAATGATTCGATTTGTCAGTAACTTTCGTTCCCTGAATATGCCTATAAAAATAGTAAAAATTCAAAAGATACTTCTCTATATAGTTTTTGATTGATGTTTCGGGGACTATATCTGCTCCCGTTCTCAAAATATTCTAAATCTCCTTTAATTGTTTTAATAATTTGGATTTTTTCTTGCAGAGTCTTTTTCGCTTTTTCAACTGGCGGATGTCAATTGAGATCTGCCAAAAAAGTTTGAGAGTGACGTATTGCTCATTTGATATATGGGGTGTTGTTAAGATCAGTTCATTAGCATTCTACCATATCTCACTTCCTCTCTGAGTAGAGGTAACCACGTATGATCCATTTCAACAGAATTTGTTGAAAAGCAGTTGTTATTGGAAAGAAGAATACAGGCCGTTTCTTTCAATTTTCTCCTCTCTTGATGTGGTTCTTTCATCAAGATTTTTGTCCTATTCCATTCAATCGTATGATCGCCATTAGATGTGAGGATATGTTCTGCAATTTTTTATCCGGTTATTTGTCGATTTCTGATGTAACTCTATGGTACTTTGGCGCACTTCCAATGGTTTTTTTCACCTATATAACTATCTCCACAACAAGGATGTTGTTAACACAGTTTTTGGTACTTTCTTCTGCGTTTTTTGGTTTTTTTGTGTTTGTATAAATCTCAGTGTATTCGTTGTTTTTGAATGATGTTCTCACATCATACCTATGTCCAATTCGTTTGATCTTTTCAGATAATCCGGGGACATAAGGTATTATGTTGGTTGAGAAATGTGTAGGTGGTGGGAGTACGTACTCCTGTTGGTTGTGTTGATTGGTTGTTTGATGGATTTTTGTTTTCAATGTCAGTGATTGTTTTTTCCACAAACTGATCCGGATATGCATTTTCCTTGAGAACAGATTTTATGAGGTTTATTTCTTCCCGTAGATTCTGGTTGGAATTGCAAACTGTTTGGACTCGATAATAGAGACATTTAACTATGCCTTTTTTCACACTGGCATGATGGTTTGAGTTGTAGTGTAGATATCGATTGGTATGCGTCTTTTTTCTGTGTACAGATGTTTCCATTCGAGATGATGACTTTTGGATCATGACATCTAAAAAGGGGAGTTGGTTGTTTTGTTCTGATTCTAACGTGAATTTGATCGTCGGTTTATATGATTCAAGAAAATGTTTAATTCTTCTTCACTTCGATTCCTGATAGCGAAAACATCATCCACGTATCTCCACCATATTTTTGGACCATTGTGGAATGTTTCAACGAAGGATTCTTCAAACTATTCCATGAATACGTTACTTAAAATGGGTGACAAAGGAGAACCCATTCTTGAATTGGAAATATGTTTTTTCTGTGCATAGTTTGAGTAATTCTATGATGGCACTGACATCCAGTTTTGTTCTTGTCTTCAGTGATGTGTCATTTTCTAACCTTTCTTTCACGATTTCTAGAGTTTTAAATATACAAAATTTTACACGAAATACAAAATTTCAATTTTTGAAAAAGATTTGTGTTTACTTATTTGAAATTTTACAGTTATATGCATTCAATCCTTGACCTTTATTCTGCTTCAGTTGGTTGGGACTAGTCGAATTTTTGGTTTCGAAGCGATCAAACACAAGTTGAACTTTTGAATATACTGGTATCATCAACATTATCTTTTCAACAGAATAAATATTTTAGGTGAAAGAGTGAATTCATTATTTTTCAGATATGGATACTGAGGTGATTCGCCTGAAGAATAATATATTAGATGTGTCTACATCTAAAAGTCATAAGAAAAAATACTACTGTAACCAACTTTGGAAGACATCTTATGACCGTTCATGCTAGTAGAAAAGAAGTAGCAGATATATTAAAATTACCTAAAGGTAAAGAGATTTCGTGTTTACCGTCAAATTTCCGAGGGTTTGGCTGTTATGAATAGTGTTTTTCTCCGACTGTCACTAGAGGAGCTATTTTAGTGCCTATATATAATATTACTTATAATTTCTATGAAAAATCGAAAATAACAAAGGAAAGTTGTTATAATTTCAGATTTAGCACAATATTAACTTTCTAACTTTCCCAAATTATACCCATATTAATCAATATTTTTGAACATAAAGGTTATCTACTTCTAAGTCAATTTCAAGTTAATGATCTCTCCTGTAATTAGAAGCAAACCCATATTGAATAAAAAATAAATAAAAAGTTATAAATTGTATTGTGTATGTATTGATTTTTATCATCGTGGTCAGAATATTTTCTTTAATTTCAGGTCGTCTTGAAAGGCAAGGCAAAATAGCTTCGACACCAATATAACACAAACCCAGAAATAAATAGTGGAACATTGATTGTACGTAGAAGACCTTCTGCCATGAAAAACAGTAATAGCAATCATTATATTGCTTGCCCCAGTTGCTAAGAAATGTTCTCGAAACTTTCACTTAGATCTCACGTTGCCAAGTGTGCTTCAAAAGAAAAACGCAAAAAAGATACATTAGTTAGAAGTAGACAAGTTCAAATGCAGGTGCATGAAAGGGCAAGCAAGTTCGAGACTGATGAAGAAGATATTAGCTTATAATAAACATGACATAGTCACTGAAGCCATTGTGTATGATGAAGTATGCATTTTGTATGGGAATAAGTTGTGTAGGAGGTATCGGGATCAACGAAATGATCATATGATCCGATCAAGGTTGAGAGAAATAGGAAAATTCATTCTTCAGTCTGAAGAAATTGAGGAAACTGTGGAAAACCTACGAGACATAATTCAGCCCCAAAATTATGATAGAATAGTGAGAGCTATTAATAATGTGGCAGGGTTTGATGAAATGGCCGAAACGTATAAAGCTCCATCTACGGCATACAATTTGGGATTGCATATAAAAGAGATAACTTTATTGGTGCAGACAGAAGCTATCAAAGAAGGAGACAATAAAAAACACGATGCATTCCGAGACTTACTGGATCTCATTAATAATGGATTCAAAACTGACATCAACAAAACAGTCGCAGAAAATCAAAGTGAGAAAAAAAGACACACGAGAGTTTTTTTACCAACGGCAGAAGATATTAGTGCTCTCAAAACATTCTTGGAAAAAGGAAGAGCTGAAGCATACCAAACTTTGAAATCTGAATTCAAACAAAAAGCATGGAAAGATCTGGCTGGCTACACACTCATTTCATTGCAGTTATTCAATCGAAGATGTGCAGGAGAGCTAGAACGAATTTTGATTGAAGACTTCAAATCCTGCCAATTTGTTGACACAGATGATATTTCGCAAGGCGAATTCAAGGAGAGCATGAAATATTTGGCGAGGAACTATGCTCGGTTTTTCATCAGAGGAAAGTTGAATCGACAAGTACCAGTCATTTTGAGTAGGGAACTTAATTGTATTGAGGTGTTATTGGAATATTGAGATCAATATGGCGTTCCAAAAAGTAATACTCACTTGTTTGGGGTACCTGGAAGATCACATATTACCTTGAAAGCATGCAACCTCATGCGATATTATGCAAAGGCATGTGGTGCTCCTAATTCCACAATATTGCGAGGAACAGAAATCATTTAGGACATCATACTGACATTCATAAAAAAATTATCGGCAGTCTATTGGAAGAGAGTTACCAGTAGTAACAAACATTTTATTGAAGGCACTTGGTGAATATGACTAGGGTGATGAGACAATTGTTGATAGGCAGATGAGTGATTCTCATAATGAAAATGATATGCATGAAACTACAAAGACCCAAGAATGCCAAGAGGAAAATGATAGTCATGTCTCACGAATATTACAGAACTCCTAGAATTACCACAATCCAATTGAGCCCACTTGCAGATAATCAGAGCCCTTCTGTGTCTCATTCACTCAATGATTCAGTTTTGTTCCACTAGACTTTATGAACACTCAGTATTAAATTTTTGCTATTTTCAAATACTCCCCTTCATGAAACGAAATAAAAAAAGGCATGAAGATATCTAAAATTAACGTGAGACCTATCAGAAAGCAACTAATTTCCTGGTTCAAACTTAAAATTTTCTTAGCCTCAGACAGTTTCACATCAAGATTCAAGAACCTTCATTTCATCAAGTCAGCTGATCCAAATAACTCCTGGTGTTGAAAAGGGAAACATTCTCAATTGAAAATTGTAAAATATGATTTTTCCGGAAATTACAAATTTAAATATCTGAATGAAAATCAAAATTTTCACTTTTGGATTATTTCTATCAAGTTAGCTAGGGGTCTTTTCACAAAATCTATCATATGTATTTCAACGTCCAGCGAGACCTTAGCCAGGAAAGTAGTTGTTTTCTGTTAGATATAACCGAAAAATAGCTTCGTTTTTATCGTAGATATTTTGATTTCCGGAAAAATCATATTTTTCCTTTTCCATTTATAAACTCTTGGATCATGTTGATATGAAATAGTCACCATGAAATTATTCACATTATTTGAATATTGCGCTCTGAGGCGTGACTTGATTCATTGATATGTTTTCTGTTGGAAAATAATTACAGGTAAACAAAAACGAGTGTTCTGGTCATTACCGGAGATTAAAGCCGTCGAGAAGAGTTTTGGACATTATATTGATCAAAGTATTGTACCAACCTACGATGAATGCCACAGAAAACATTCAGGTACAGTACAAATTCAGTGATGAACTGTGCTCTCAACTGTTTCTTTCACTTAAGGTAGAAAGGCTTGGTCGTTGCTTGAAAAAATACTGGTAGAAAACGAATTTGCAGTCTTCTTGAAAACAAAAAAACGGCCCTCATTGGAAAAATGTCAGGAGGTGATAGCTGCTCATCCTGAATTAAATGGCAGGAAACCAGAAACTTTGAAAGCATTTATTAATAATATCAACAAGAAGGTACCAAAATAAGTTATCAGACATAATAATAAGGAAGTAAAAAAATTAATTCAAAAGGGTATACAGAGTTATTTTTTAAAATGGGCACATCTTGAATATTTTTGAAGATAAAGCGACAAAGAAACATCTTCAGCAATTCAACAATGTTTTCGTTTTATACCGGGTTATTCGAAAAATCGTTGAGATCCATATCTTTTTGAAGATTTTTTTTTGAATCCCATAGGACATATCTTATGTCATTTGCCACACATACTTTTTATTGTACAGGATAATAATAAATAATTCTATTTGGTTTTCCAGATCAACATCATATAATAGGATATGTCAAATGTTTATAAATAAATAATGGATGTTTCGATGAGGCGTAATAGAGTGACATATTCTGCCAGGGAATACCCAGTAAATATTCCTATATTTCAATTCACGGTTTCATTGAATTTCTGATAAATATTTGTTTCCAAAATTCTGATTACGTTACCAAATTATTCCAGGAACTCTAATGGCATACTCGATTAAAATACATCTATTGTTGATTTGTTAAGAAGGATAATTCTGAGAAATGGAAGTCTACAAAATTACCATTATCAGCCATACTCCAAATAATAAATGAAAATTACCAGGTCTTCGCTACATCATACCCAACTTATTAATTTTTGTTTATCGGTAACCAACTTTTTCGAGTGAAAGATTATGATAATACAAAATATTTTTCATATGATCAACCAGTATCCAAGAAGTAACTAAAAGTTTTTTTTGCGATGTTGAAGAAATGTGTATTGTCATAATGACCTCACCCCCAGAAATGGTTCAACATATATAGAGAAAAAAGAGAAAATATAAAAAAAATAAAAGAGAAGAAAAAACTTTCATTAATTATGAATGCACGTAGCTTAAGAATATTCATAAGAGAGTTTACAAATTTTCTGAGGCTTGGAAAATTTCCGCTGTTGAATAGGAGAATCGAGTCATCGAGAGCATCGGTCTTTCATAATGTCAATCAACTCAATGCGCAATTCATTTTGATTATTCAGGTGTCTGAACGTTTTCGTAATTTGGTTTTTCTTTATGTTTCAATACATAAACTAGGGCTACTCTTTGAGGTAACACAATGATTAAAGTGATCGTAAACTTGCCGATTTGTATTATTCAGTCATTTTCTTTCATTAAATCACTCTGTGGAAGTACATATAACATCAGTATACATCATGATGATTTGACAAATATTATTCACCTTTTTTAGCGGAGGTGAAGAAAACCCTTTATGGGGACGCTGCTTCGAATCTCATAGTGTACTCCCTTTCGGACATACCCACTGAAAACTTCACCCTCTAGGCTCGTCTGACTATTGCTCAGGTGACACTTAGGCCTATTGGCATTGCATCTTGTTATTCACTTTTATAGATGTAATGTTTCGTGTTTTCACGAATGTATTTTAACCGATTTTCTGTATTTTGGCAATTGCAAATTCAAGATTTTCTGTATTTTCTCACAGATGTGATTTTATGAATGTTTTTATTTTCACAAATTTTTTTTGACAAATTTTAATTATCTTTTTATAGATAATTTTATGTTCGTTTTATTTTTTAAATGTAGTTCAACCAATTTCATGTACCTACTACGACAAATGTCATTTCAAAAATATTCTGTAATTTTACATGGAAGTTCTGTATTTTGATAAATGTTATTTCATAAAGATTCTGTATTTTGAGAGAAGTTATTTCATGATCATTCCTACGTTATTGGAATTCCTAGTTTTTGATTTAATTCTCATACTGATAAATTTGAAGTATTTTTCAAATAGGTTGAAGAATCAAAATTTGTTGCTTAGATTATAATAGTAACATCAAAAATAAATAAAAAACTCGACACATAATATATTATGGACTGATACCACCTTATGTGTCGAATAAACATCCAAGTAATAGTTCTTCAGCTAATCTCTTTTTTTTATTGTACACTTTCATATATTCAAGCGATTTAAACGATGGTTATATACCTTTTTAATGAAAAGAAAACTACAGAACATGAAATAAATTTTGAACCATCAGTCAGATAACCTCAGTCTGATCTAGGAACTCCAAATTCACTACAAATTACCAATACTTCCTAAAATACCATTGTTATTAGATTAGATGTTATTGAATTTTTCAACATAATCAACCATAGATATGTTTATGTAATTAGCACCTTCTTGTGATTTCCACGTTCATTGCAAAATGGATAGCCCCATACTGGAATTATAATCCTCATGATAACTCAATAATTCATGCATATAAGTAAAAGTGACAAACACAAAATAAGTGAAGTGACTAGTAATTCAACTACCTATCTACAAAATTCAAAAAGCAAAAATTTTACTAACCTTTAAAAATTTACAATAATGTGCTGCCACTTTGTCATAGTTTGGTTTCGCTGACTTCTGAGTTTCAATATTTTTTTTTACATTGTACATAGTACCTGTTTTCTTCTTGAAACCCCAATTGATTGAATACTGAGTCAGGGTTGAAACACTTTCCAGAATCATCATTTCACAATCTGCGAGGATATTCTGTCGAAATTCACTACCAATTACCATGATTACATGACAAGAAATAGGTATATTAGAATAAACTTATAGTTGAAAAAAACACGCTCCATTTTCACAACATGGCCTAAAAAGAAAAAATAATTTTCAATATGATTATTCAAATATGAAGAAGCGTGGATACTCTTCATCTATATTTTTATATTGCAATACTTGGCGTTCAAGAGCTGAAGAAACCTTATATTGTTTTTAACCGCTTTCTTAGTTGTTTGACCAACCCTCAGAAGTTAATGAAAACTTGTACGAGTTAAGATCACGGGGACCTTACCTTTTATAGTGGGATCCGAGCACCCCACGCATTTTTCCATTTGAGTATTATTATATCGAAAATTCTTTTTTTGTTTTTAGTGCATGTTGAAAGTAAAACATTTTTTTTGTTTTGAAAACTATATTTTTTTTAGTCTTACATGTGCATTATTTCGAACGAAAAAGGACAGAACCCCACTCGTTCTTGAACACTTTGAATGTTATCTGATGATCGTTCAAGATTTTTGCAAATTTGGAAAATTTCAAGTAAAAAACCGACCCGAATGGAATCGGGCCATAATCACAAAACTCGTCCGCAATCTTCGAGCCGCCATCTTGATTTTATGAGCTTTGATAAAAAATCATAAACTCCAATCCGGAAAACCCCCACATACTAATTTTGAATTGAATCGGACCATAAACATAAAACACGTCCGCCATATTGGAGCCGCCATCTTGATTTCATTTTGACAAAGAATTCATAATCTCCGACCCCGAAAACCCCCACATAAGTACCAATTTTGAATCGAATCTGAAATCACAAAGCTCGTCCACCATCTTGAAATTATGACTTTTGACAAAAACAACGTGATTCTATAGACCTTTTCGAAAATTACTTGAATGTATGCAACATATTTCACAGACGCGTACGTCTAACTGAAATTAGTAGGTATTTTGACATTTTGTAGTTGTTATTTTTCGTAATTATGATAAAAAGGGAAGATTTGGAGGTGAAAGAAAAGAAAACACAAGGAGAATATTTAGGAAATGATCTGACCGAATATAAGTCGACCGTCGTTTATTGAATCGAATACATGTTTAATTTTCAGCATACAATTTTGTTTTAGAACTCAACCCGTTAAATTTGGAGAATTATGTTCAAAGAATAAAACCCTCAAATTGGAATTTTCAGGTTTTATTCAGAACTCCATTGATTTGTCGTTTTCTACCAAGTGTTGTTCATCCTTGCACTTCTCCGCCGTACTGATGAGGGCCGAGAGCCCGAAACACGTGTCTACGATTAGCACTTTTCTCTGAGGGCTATGTCCATTAAATTCCTTCCATTTTGTTTTTAACAGTCCCCTCGATATTACTCTCTTTCATATATATATATATATATATATATATATATATATATATATATACAATAAAACGGTAAAACTGGATAACATGAAACCGGAATAAGGGGATAACGAGAAAACAGGATAACGGGATATGGAGAAAACGGGAAGCAATCAGAGTCAAAAGCATAACCTAAATGGAATAACACAAAGAAAAACTGGAAAAAAATTAATTCCACTAATACGAGAGTTTCTAAAAAAAAAATTAGGGAATATAGAAATGTAGACAGGACAACGTCTGTCTGGTCAGCTAGTAACCAATATAAAGCTGGGTTTGCATGAGCATTTTCGCTTTTCGGATCATGGCATACTGTTTTCTGATCATATCCAATAGCTATTAAGTGAATCATATGATTTATTGGACTGATGAACGACCAAGTTGGCACACTTGTGCACTTATGTAACAATGTGGCTTAACGGGGTCACCCTGGTGTATAGGACTGAAATAATGATTTTAAAGCAATAATGACTGAAATATATTATGGTATTAGTTTTTCAAAAATAATCATTATTTATAGTTTATTGTCGAGCTGCTCTGTCTGAACCTGCATGCATAATTGTGAATGTTTCGATATTGATAGGTTATTTTGATTTCAGATGGAGACTGCAAGGTCTCATTGGAGGAACTGTTGGCATTTGCCACAGGTGCTAACAAGATTCCAGCATTGGACTTTCCAATGATACCAGCTATCCGATTTCTTCCTGATGAATCGCGTTTTCCTAAGGCAAATACATGTGCAGAGATATTATCGTTGGTGCGCACGGAGTACATCCTGATCTCATTGCTGGTACAATACAAACATTCAAAGTGAAAATAAAATCAAATAAAATTACGTGTCAGCTCCCTAGTGAAAGTGTTACACCTACAGATCACTGTTAAGTAAAATTCAACCTGTAAGTCACCTCAATCAGCCTTTTCGTTGCATGTTTAGTTTGTGAAGTATCAAAATAAGTGATAAAATTCGTCCATCGCACATATACGTGAGGTTGTCATTCTATTCCACCAAGAGTCGAGTCGAGAGTATGGGCGACACTGAATTAACCGATAATGATCTGTACTCAAAATTGCTGGGAGCCATAAATAATGGAAATGAAGTAACTAAGCGTGAGATAAAAGAGTATGTTGGAGAAGAAAATAATAAACTGCTGAAAGTTATCGAGTTACAGAAAGAAAAAATCGTCGAACTTGAGAAAAAGTGCGTCAAATATGAGAAGGAATTCCTAAGTAATGAACGGAAAGGTAGAAGAACAAACATTATAATATTGGGCCTCGAAATTGATGTTAACGAAAAATTGGCTTCTTCTACCATTTCCAAATTAAATTCGCTGCTGGGTATGGACTTATGTCTGAGAGATCTGTTCAATATTTATCAGATCAAAATTAACGAGAAGACAGCAGCTATAAAAGTTGAATTTACGTCACTTTTAACGAAGAACTTGCTTTTTCAGAACGTACATAAATTGAAAGGTACAAAAATATCAATTTTCCAAGACTTGTGCTACGAAGATCGCTTAGACAATAGAATACTGGTCAAACACATGAAGGAAGCTAGATCAAAAAATTTTTCTGCTAGAATAAAAAATAATAAACTGGTCATCAACGGTGATTCATATTCAGTAGAAGAACTGGAGAAAGGGAAAGCCGAGAGACAAGACATTTTAGAAACTGAGGATATCGATCACTCAAAGAAGAGAGAAAGGAACGCAAGTGCTCCATCGACGCCATCAAGACGGGAGGATCCACTTTTCTCTGAAGAACCCCTAGAAGACACTAGTGGCGATATTCTGAACACATCCATCAAACCGCAACCTAAGAAGCCTAAGAAGCAATTCCTGAGCACTACCGATACCATCGATAGGAAAACCCGTTTCAATAGTGGATCTTCATCTCAGAAAAGTTCGTAGATCTATCTTTTAGCTTATATTCACAACTATATATATTTTTCGAACTCTCTGTTTTCTTTATCTTCTCAAATTGATTATTAATCGTATTAATTATATTCACATTTTCTTTATTTAAAAAAAAATATGGATATGGAATTTGAGTTATCTTCTTTTAAATATTAGATCGTTGCTCAGTGGCTTTGATATATTCAATGATTTCATGGATAATGAGAATTATGATATTCTTGGGTTGTCCGGAACCTGGCTTCATAAAGATATATACTCTGATTCCGTTGCAATTAAATCATATAATCTCATTAGGGCAGACAGAAACTCTAGAGGAGGAGGTATTGCTTTTTATGTTCACAACTCAATAAATTATAAAATCGTTTTCCAGGTCAGTTTTGGAATTGAACTTATTAATT